>CM065386.1:42285000-42332500 GCA_033060915.1 Euryodendron excelsum | reverse complement strand
GTTCGCACCAAAACCCAACCATCACAAATCTTCATTTCAATCCGTTATAAACCCTAACCGATCTCATTCCAATCTCTCTCAACTTTCCTTAATCCTACAATGGCTCCTAAAGTTGATCAAGGATGAGAAAACCCTAATGACTCTTATTTGCGAATTTAGAAATGGAAAAGGGTTGAACTAGTTATTAGAAAATCAGTTGAAAGGGCTCCTTCAGAACAACCAGGATGGGATGTGGCACACTTCAGAGATGCAATGGCTGAAGAAAGGTACATGAATATTTTACTACTTTGAAAGTGAGAACTTCGACTTCCCTCACACCCTTGCTAGTTTAGGTTGGAAACCCTACACATTGATTAGAGAGAATATATACCCTAAATTAGTTACGCATTTCTACTCTAATCTCATGAAAAAGGTTAGAAGAACCGAACTCACTAGCGTTGTAAAGGGAGTGAAAATCACTCTAAATGAAGGCACACTTGCTGAGATTGTGGGAACTGGGTATGGTGGAGAGACCTATTTTGAGAACATTAGCAGAAAGAGACAACTACAAGTTCTTCATGGTCAAGACATGCCTGAGTCTACCCAACCTATAGCCAATGACTTTCCTGTTAAATTAAGACTGGTACACCACTTTGTTGCCAAAATTTTTCTGCCCAAAATTAGTAGTTTTGAGCATGTGAGTGAGAAGGACTTGTTTTTCCTATGGGCATTTCTAACAAACACCAAAATTGATGTCCCATACTACATTCTCACAAACATGGCCAATGCTGCTACCACCTCTTCCAAAAATCTACCCTATGAGATGTTGCTCACCAAGATCTTCAAACATTTTCAAGTCAATCAATTGGGTGAGAGCTATAGAAAGCCTGACCCCTTCTGTGATGAGTACAGTAAGTACACTCTAAGCAGAATGGGGTACAAGAAAGTTGATGGCCATTGGGTTCCAAGGCCTAACAAAGTTGCTCCTACTAACTCTTCCCATAAAAGAGCATTTACTTCTGGACATAGAAACCCCATAGCCCAATCTCTTGAAGCCACTCCTGTTGATGAACTCTTGGGCAATATGATGGACATGCTTCAAAGCATGAACCAGAAACTTGATAATGGGTTGCAATAGTTAAAGAACCTTAAACAAGATGTGATTCAATTGAAAAGGGCTCAAGGAATTGAGATTGAGGAAGAGGAAGTAGAAAGAAATCAAGTTAATGAAGAGAGGAATGAGGCAGAACAAGACTCTGACACTGTTTACAGAACTCCAGCCAAAGCTCAACAAGAGAAGGAACCAGAGGAAGACTATGAGGACACAGAGGTTGAGTTTGAGGGTGAGTTTGGGGATAGTCTATTTGATGTCCTAAGGAAGATAGCTGGTCTAGCCAAGCGAAACGCATCATCTGTCTCAACCTCTAAATCTTTTCGAAGGCGGCGATATGATCTGAGGCCTCGACCCTTTTCTGGCCCTTCCAACACTGCTTCTGATCCTGTTGATCTATCACCCTCTCCCTCTCCATCTCCTTAAACTCCTCCAGCATCAAAAGCTTTACTTTATGGCCCTGTTATAACATCTTTTTGTTATTTTTTGGATGATAACTATAAAACTCTTTATAATACTATTTTGAATGAATGAAATATGATTTTGTTCTGGTGCACAATTGATGACTTGATGCCCTGTTATTTTCTTGCTTGCTTGATTGCTTTCCTGTTTATACATTTTATTTTATAATTTTTTCCTATTGTACCTGTCTATAATTTCCATTTTCTTTCTCTTTTTGATGAATTGAAAAAAAGGGGGAGAAGAACTGGAGAAGAATTGGACAAGATTGTGTGACAATTGATATAAATAATGAGTGCTTGTTGGAGAAGAATTGCACATGAATTAGAATTGGAAAATAACTGATTAAAGTAAAATGAACAATGAATGGTTGATGAATTGGCATTGATTAATTAATTGCTTATGGCATTGAAATGAAATGAAATAAGTGATAAATATAGAGCATGTTCTCAGAGGGAGTAACATGAATCAATTCCCTCACTTTGTTTTGAATTACCTGTTAAAAACTCCTTAAAAGTTGTTTTTGAAAAGTCTTTTGTCTCTTAAATATTATTTGCTTAACTATTAAACAAAAGGGGAGTTCTCTACAGGTATGCCATCCAACTTTGTCTATCTCATTTAATCATCTATCAATTTAATTTGCAAAGGTTTTGTCACCATAAAAAAGGGGGAGATTGTTGACTCAAGGTTGATCTCCATGTTGATTTTGATGATAACTAAACCTTGTGTTACTTTACTAATGCATTTGCTTAGTGTGCAGATTAATAAAGTTTATCATTTAGACTTAAAATTCAACTTTAAGTCTAATATATGTCAAAGTGAATGCACAACAAGCTAAGATCAAGCAATGCACTCCAAGAGTCATGCAATGTACCAAACTGAGCAATGACACCTATACCAACTTCAAACAAATAATTTGCATTCGAAGAGATTGAAGGTATTCAAATGAAGATTTCATCAACTATGCATAAACTCAACAAAGATGAATTGAATTCGAAGGGATTGAAGGGGTTCAAATAGAGACTTCATTAAAGTGTACAAAGATCAGTTGAAGAATTTAATTGAGAAGAGATTGAAGATATTCAAGAAAAGAATTAATCGAAATTGCATAATCTCTACAAAGAATCTCAGTGAAGAATTCATCTGGGATGTAAAGACTCAATGAAGATGATATGTACTAAGAGAAAATGAAGGTATTCAAGATAGACTTCATCAAGCTTATAGAAGTTTCATTAAAATGATCCTAACAAAGAAAGAAGATTTGGTAGCAAAGAGAAGAGATCGGCAATGAGGCATCTTGAAACTTGGCAATGAAAGAAATAGCTCAAAAATGAAAGAAAGAGCTTAGCAATGAAAGAGAAAGCTGGGCAACAAGGAAGAAGAGCTCAGCATTGATAGAGTGAAGCTCTGACAGTGTGGAAATCAAGAAAAGATGATTATCAAATGAAGAATTCAATCCAAACTGAATAGAGAACAATCTTGATGTATTGAAGACTTTGATTGATCATCAAATCCCAAAGAGAAGACTCCTTGAAGATCTTATAGTTGTGTTGAAACAGAACTTGATCATGAGAAGACAGAAGCAAGATTTCTGGGCAATGTGTCGACACATGAAAATGAAGAGTCGACACATGAAGACAGAAGCCAAGAATCTGAAGACAGAATGATCAAGTGTCGATACATGGAGTTGATGTGTCGACACATGGAGACAGTGGGCAACATCTATAAAATACAGACCAGATGTGTCGACACATGGAACCAAGTGTCGACACATGTGTCGACACCTAGGACATAACGGCTAGTTTTTCTAACGTTATAACAGACTCAACTTGCATTAAATGAGCCCCAACAACCTCCAATGGACGAAATCAATACAGGGATTTATATACAAGCTTCCAACTGCATTTATACATAAGAGACACAAGAAAAACAAGTACCATTGACTGATCAAACTGAAAAATCTAAACATTCTTCTTGTCTTCATTGTGTGAGTTTTTGTTGTTCCATCCACTCTTGATAGCGTGTTTGTAATTCATTTGTATAGTTTTATACACCTGGAAGTGAGAGTTTGAGAGTTCTCTTGTAGAAGAAAAACTCTTGTAAGTTTGAGTGGATCTTGGACAAAACCACTTGGTGGTTGGAAAAACTTGGGAAAAAGTTCTTGTGTAAAAGTGAGCTGAGCACTTAGTCAATCAGCATCCATTTTGTAATTGGAGATTGCATAGTGGAGGAAGACTTCAAAGGGATCTTGACGTGAGGACGTAGACCATGAATTGTGGTTGAACATCGGTAATTCTTGGTGTGCTTTCTATTGCTATGTTTTCCATTCTTCTTTTGATTACATTGCATTATATATAGATTGATCACTGTTACATTAATTAGATTAATTTTAATTAATCTTAATTGTCATTAATTTTTAAAAACCCAATTCATCCCCTTCTTGGGTTGTCTTTTGAGCCAACATAAATGATAATTTACATAAATAGGAAAAAATTCTGGTTGAATTTGGAATTCTTATTTGTGTAGGAAGTCTTATTCATACTAATCTTGTGGTCCTTGTTGTAGCCTCTATATATGTGCACTCTATGAGTAGCTAGGGTTGCAACTGATAATCCCAAACACACGTTCTTGTGCGAGATAAAAGCCCAAATAGCTGTGAGCCCACTTTTTATGGAGTAAAGCTTGTTTGAGTGATACAATAGAAGTTCAAAGGTTGAGTTTGAGCAATTTTCTTGTTGTCGTTGCTTACTATTTGAGATTGAAGAAGAGGGATTTCGAAGTTCATGGCTGCTGCTATTCGGGATTGAACCAGAGATATCTTGAAGATATGATTCTAATCACGTAGATTAGTTTCTGTTAATCAGATCATAATTACTTTTCCCTTGACTCTTTTCTTTTCTAGCCTTGACTTTGGCCAATAAGCATCATTTAGATATAAATACTAATAAAAAGAGAAAATGAGAGACCCAAAGTAATGAGAAAATGACTTGTAACTGTGAAGCTATAAGGTATCATACCCTGGGGATTACGAAATAACGAAAAAGTAAAAGTGGAGTAGGACATCATGGAAAGTGGATAAATACTCTTCGTACATGTGTTTCTGGTCGTGAAGTATGTAGAGACCTGAAAAAGAAATATATATTATTATTCCAGTTTTAAATATATATATATATATATAATTGTAAATGGCATTTTAGGGTTAGTATGAGTGAGTTTGTTTGATTGATTTAATTATTATATGCATATTGTGTTACCATCTAGTGTATTTTTGTGATAATTTTATTGATCAAGCATTTTTGAGTTGTGTGGGGCACATATGCAATGTTATGTTTTAGTTGTATATTGTATTAGTTGTATTTTATGTCATCTTGGGTGCTACAAAACTTAGAGGATTGTTTTGTGAAGAATTTTTTAATTTGCATGATGAACAACAGGTTGGCCCGAACGAACTTGAGGATGGGTCGAGTGAACCTGAAGCATGCAACAATTTTAGAGAGTTTTGCTCGGTTCATGGATTGATGATGGCTTGAGCCAATGTATTTTAAGACCATTTGATAGTATAGAGCACAAACTTGTAATTTTATATATTTAGTAGTATAAAAAGCCCACTAGGGCCTTTTTCTTAGCTTTTTCTTTCTCTCTTCTCTCTTCTCTCTTCATAACCGAACTCTTTACACAATTTTCTTCAACTTCTCTCTAGATTTTAAGCATCTAGGAGTGGGATTTAGCAAGTAGTCCAAGAGGGAAACTTGTTCTACTCGACGAGATCTTTAACTCCACGATTTTGTAATTTCGTGTCAGTGGATCTTTATTTCAGAATATTTTCTTCTTACTTGATGTAGGAGATTCACTAGGCTTATTAATGATTGATATGTTGTCTTGCATCTACATGTTTTATTACTTGAAATTCAGTCATACCTAAATGTTATTAAACCATGAAATGCTAATTTTGTGTTTGTATTCGATGAGTTTAACATAAGAGCTTTACTTGAAAGAGTACATTGATTCTATATTATATGCTCATTGTTGATAAAGCATGTTTTAGAAACTATTACAAAAAAAAGAACCCAAGGTGAAAATCTGAATTACCTAATGTTAAGAATATAAATTCAAATTGTGCACTCCAAGTGTTTGAGAAAATGTGAGTATGGGAGTTTGTTGATTCACATGCAACATATGACCGGGGATAGTTATATTTATTAATTTTTGGGTATATGTTCTTTTAGGAATTATAATTTAGGGTGTGTTGAGAAATTATGTTAGGTGAAAATTTATGGTGACATTATGTTAAACACAAGGCTTGAGGACCTTGATACTTATATTATGCGTACTGAGTATTTGTTATGATGGAGTATGAAGATTGTTTGAAAATTGTGATTTTGTAATATGTAAAATGAAAAGGTTTAACATATTATGTGCTAATGTCTTTTGAGAATGAGCACTAGAAGAAAAGTAGACAGTTTTGAATATGTTGGTAAATGACATGTCAAAATTGGTGTACCCAAGTTGTTTGATGAAATGTCTATTGAAAATTGTATAGTTACATTCATGTTTATGACCTGGAAATGAATGGAAATGAAATTATGAAAATGCTGACATACATATTGGCAATATTTGTATCGGATGAATTGTTATAATGTGAATAAGCCAAAAGTATTGGAATTGAGAATATGAAAGTGAAAATATGAAAATACACAGATATTGAAAATGTTATTGTCAGATGAATTGTTAAACTGCGAATGAGTTAAAAGCATTGGAAAGATGATTATAGAAGGAAATGGGTAATATGGAAGGATATTGGCTAGTAATTTCCAATAAGAAATTAAGAAATGTGGTAATGAATTGGATAATATTACGAGCGCGTGTGGTGTGGTATGCATGGTGTGCATAATGTGGTGTGGCTTTTATGGTGTATGTGTAGTGTAGTGGAAGGCGTGTGTTTTGGTTTTGTGAAACGATTTGGGGTACAAACGGAAAGTTGGGGTTGGCCTATTGGTAAAAAATCATGGCCCTGACCAAGTGGTGCTCGTGTCCATTGAGTTAGTAGCCTGTAAAGCGAGTAGAATGATGAGGCCAGAGTGCCTGAGCAATAGTGAGGTGCTTGAGTTTGCGAACACAAATCCGATTATGCGTGGTGGTTAGGTATGACGATTGCATGTGTTTGTGGTGTTAAACTATATCAGTATAGTTTCCTAAATGTATGATTTCCTAGTTAGCTAATTTCGTTAGGTGTTTATTTCTAATCTTCTATTACTTGTTCACTACTCCTCTTAGATCTATATATAGAGATTCTCTCTTAATGTGATGGACTACATTAATACATCAATACAATGCACTACGACACAGAGATTCTGTTCTCCCTCTAGAGGTCTTGTCTCTCTCTCATTATTCTAACATGTTATCAAAACTCTTTCAACATGACATCAGTGCTATTCTAACATGGTATAAGAGCTCTTCTAATATGGTATTAGAGCCACTGATCTATGGCCTATTCTGAAAGTAACCATACCATGCTTCCACAATCAATCAAGGCTCCTAATCAAGAGTCCCTCATCCATCTCAGTATGGGCCTACCACAAGTGTCGAACTCAAGGCTCCCAATCAACGAGCCCCTTAGCCATCAGTCTCGGTAAAAACAACTTTATTTTGCCACATGCCCACTCACGCAGCAGTTGTTCTCCACACGCTTCGCGTGTCTAATCATTAAGCTTCTCTGGATCATCATGTCTCCTCTCTCGCCTAAGCCTCTCTAGATCTCTTGACTCCTCTTTTGTCTTCAAAGTTCTCTCGGTCTGTTAAATTTTTCATGGCATTATTTGTGTTTATTTTCTTGATATCCTTTCCAAATTCAAGTTGGTCTTCATTTTACCTACTTGAGTTTGAGGAGGGGATGTTAAACTATATTAGTATATTTTTCTAATTATATGATTTCCTAGTTACCTAGTTTCCTTAGATGTTTATTTCCTATCTTCTATTACTTGTTCACCACTCCTATTAGGCCTACATATAGAGACACTCTCTTAATATAATGGACTACATTAATACATCAATACAATGCATTGCAATACAGAGATTTTGCTCTCTCTCTCTCTTATTATTCTAACATGTTATGAAAGCTATTTCAACATGATATCAGAGCTATTCTAACATGGTATCAGAGCTCTTTTAACAAGTAGTATGTTGGTTGTGTGTTGAGATAAATGGAAAACATGGTATTGGAATAAAAATGAAAAAGAAATGGAAGTGAGAAGTCAGATGGGATTAATGAATTGACAACTTCATGGTTGCACTGAATAACTGATGTTATTGTAGTGATATTGATGCATGGAACTTGATTGTGTGTTGTTGGATTTATGCCCAGTCTATTGTTAGCATAAGATGCACTTGCACATGCCACCATATTAATGATTAGTATTTTTAGTGTTTTCTCTATTAGGCTAGTTTTGCTCAACCTATCATTTTACAGATAGAAACTTGGAAGACTTAGTTGCCTTGTTGACGTTGTGGAGTTTTTGAAGTGTTACCCCTTGCATTATTTTGGAGCATGAAGAAGGATAAATATGTTGATTTGGTACTTTCTATGTTGTATATTAACCCTTGTAAAGTTTAGGTACTTTGGTAATCTTTGGGTAATTGAATGATTGATGTATAGTGAAGCTTGTTGTGTTTTAATATTCTTGTTACAGAATAGTCCAATTAAAGATTTCAAATTCCTTGTATTTGTACAATAAGCTTTTATGGGAGAATGCTTATCATGTTTCTAAATCCTTCAAGTTTAACAATTAATATTTAGATTTGTTGTATTATAATTGACATTTGAAAAATATATAAATAATAAAATGAACTTGGATTTTTCAGATAACTAGTTTATTCAAAAGTTTCAATTGGTTTTGGATTTTTAAACATTCAAATAATAGTTTTTCACAAAATGTATTTACTCTTTTCTCTCACATTATTTCCCTTTCCCCTTTTACCCTTCATGCTCTCGGGTCAATGGATATAGGGCGTGACCAAATATCAACTCTGCCATCGTGATAGGTGATTCTTTGTACTTGATCTACTTAACACACGCAAGAGTAAGTGCGGTGAAGTAATACAAAATAAAAATAACCAGGTAAGACGGGATCAAACCACAAAGAACGGATATAGTAGTTAAAATTAGATGACAAATGTAACGAAAAGAAAAATAAAATCTTTTTGTAATTTTGAGATGGAGGTTGCTAAACTAGACATTAACATAAATATAATAAAATAAAATAGTCTTGGATTTAATTGATTTAATTACTTGACTTACTTGGGAATGATCAATATAGGTTTACCAACTGCTAATCATTTAGCCTACTCGGACCTCATAAATTAGCAAATGAGTATATTCAAAGTAATCAATCACTAAAATATGACGTTAAAATCATAAAACCTTCACCATCGATTCTTAAACACTTGACAATGATTTTTCATGGCATAAGTGTAACAAGCATAATTAAAGGCACATGTTTTCAAATGTTCTAACTTAAAAACTTATTCAATTAAAATAAAGAACCCTCACTATTGATTTGTATATTCCAGCTGCTTTGTCAAGGTAGAAGATATTACAAATATAATTAAAAATCTAAGTTTTCAAAAGGAACTAAACGTCAATCATTCATGAATATAACTCGATCCATTCCGAATTAGGATTAAGGGCCTTAGGTCCTCACCAAAGGTTTGACATAAAAACATATCGAACAGAGTACCCACATAAAATATACAAGTCTCTGAAAAGTGTAGAGTAAAGCAACATCTACTTTACTTTTACTTTACTCCTACATTAATTATACTACTGCTAAACTTAATCTGTTCTAAACTCATACGAAACCATTACGTGCATAAAATATACGTATATGTGTCCAAGCATACAATATACCGAACGTGCACAAAAACATTAAATTTTCAAATGAATCTGGAATGAAAAGACAAACTTTAATCGATTATTCCAATTCGGTCAAGCGATCTTCTCAATTAACTCCAAGAATAAAACTAACTACTAATATTGAAAAGTATAGACATGGAAGAAAAAAAAAACTTTATAAATAAAAAAGTTTAATACAAAACAACATAAATAAATAGAAGGGAAATAAACCCCTAGAAATAAACCCCTAGGAGAGAAGTCTCAGCCAAAGGCCGAACTCTCTCTCGAGCTCTCTCTCTCTCTCTCTCTCTTGCCTCACCTTCCCTTCCATGGTCTTGTTGTTGCTATTTATAAACTCACAAGATGAAGTCATTCATTTCCTATAATGATGCATTATTCAATTATTTAATTATTAATTTCTTCTTTTGTCTTTTTTTTCATGTCAATTGCTATGTGAGTTGCCTTTTTTTCATGTCAATTGCCATCTTTCTATGCCAATTGCCTTCTTTTCATGTGATTTTGCTCCTTTTATTCAAAAGTAAAACATGGGTCGCTTGTTTTGATGGAGTTGTTGAAAAATAGATATTTGTCCATGTGGGTAGGCTTCAATCAATGAAAACTCCTTTCTTTTCATGTGAGTTTGCTCCCTCTTTTATCTAAAAGCCTACAAAATACTCAACAAAATTTATTAAGATTAAAAGTAAATTAATTAAAATTATTTATAATTATTTTAATGCTAACAAACACAAAATTAAGATCTTATAATTATACTTTTATAATGTAATCATTTTCAACAGTGAAATAAAAACTTAGTTGATTGCAAACCAATCATAGAGACTGTCAAATCTGCTTTGTCATAGAACTCAACTTGGAGGGTCTCCTTGTTGAATCTGGTGATGTACACTTGTAAGGATTCCCCTTTTTCTTGTTTGATGTTAAATAGGTAACTAGCTGGTCTCCACTTCCTTTGCCTTCTAATGAAATGACCCACAAATAGGTTGCTTAACTAGTGAAGGAGCCTACCGACCTAGGGATGGAAGTAGAATATTTTACTCTTTTTTTTGGGGTGGTGGGGGGTGGGTGGTCTCGCAATGTATGTGTGAAAGAAGGTATACTAGATTTATTGGACTATTATATTTGAGGGATTTGTTTAAACATAGACTAGTTCATTTTTTTTATTAGGAAGAAAGAAGAATAGAATTTAAAAATCACAATGAAGGTAATAAATGTTATTTAATAGGAAATAATTTTTTAATGAATGATGTCATAAATTGAGAATTGTAGGCAACTTTCATAAATTAATTACTAAATGAAAACAATATTGTAGTAATCAAATTCACGTTAAAAAAAAAAAAGAAGGAAAATCTGTAGTATAGATAAGCTCAAAACTAAAATTTTTGAGTTGTAGGAATATTAAGTAGACTATAAATGGCCTAAGATTTAGCAGCTAAATTTTAGGAGCCACTTCTTCCAAACAATATATATTTTTAAAGTTTTGAACGTTTGAGAGGGGGGGGGGGGGGGGGGGGGGGGGGGGGGGGGGGCTAATGTGAATTAAAATTTTAAAAATTATGACATACAGTATAAAAGGAATCCTAAAATTTAGTGGGGTCATGGCCCATCCGTAAACCCGCTTGCCTTGTCCCTGCATGGGCTTGAGTTGATTGAACCACACTCGAGCTAAATCTTTCAAGGTAGTAGGGAATGCTTTGCACAAGATTTAGGGACAGCTTGTGAATGCATTAGTTCCTCATATGTTTCCAGATGATCTAAGGGGGGTCCTATGTCCCGTCAAAAGTCTCCAAATTCGGCATTTAAAATTTCAGTGGGAAGGGCCATTACTATCTAAGTGAAGGACAGGCAAGTCTTTTGGACCAGTTCCTCCACTATTGTTGAAGTTTTCCCTGTCACAGCTTCCACTACTCTTTCTTTATTTTTTTTGTGGCGGTGGGGGGGGGGGGGGGGGCTCTTGTGTGCTGCTCCTGGGAACATATATTCTTGTTGAACAGTTCCCTATTTAATTAGCTCATCAAAGCTTCATCGTTATGGGTAATTGTCTATCGTTTTCTTCAAAGCCGAGACATAACATGAGGAAGGAAACACTAAAATTAACAACTCTCTATTTAATTTGTTGCACAATTAAGTTGTAGCATTCCCAAAAGCCAAACCTACGAATCGTCGTTCCACTTCCAGGGTGGCAACTGTTCCTGAGTCCACATTTGGCAGCCCAATAGAGGCCCATTTTTGCAAATAAGTATGTCACGGCACAAATTCGAGAGTGATTTTAATAAAAATAAGGTAATTTTTAAAAAATAAAGCTAAACTACCAATTGTTTCAAATTAGTAATGTTCAATTTAATAAACAGTCCAGGGTATAACAGAGCAACTTTACGTCACTTAAGTAGTAATTCGAATCTCAAAATCTCAAGTACATTTGGAATAGAAAATACAAGAGTTCTCACAGTACTGATGAAATAAGAATAGGAGAAATCTAGCTAATTTATATCTATTCCAAGCAATTATCAACTCTAAATTACTTGCTACGATTTGTCCATTTGCAATATCATCTGTAAAGTTTGGTGGGGTGCGAGCTTACGCCCAATAATTTAGAAACATCCAACATATAACATGTAGCGTACAAAACAAGTTAAAGACATGATAAAAAGAATAAATTGCGATACAATATGAATGCAATGCTATGATAAACTGACTTTCACTTCAATGCGATATGTTCTTACTCTCTTATGTGAGTCCCCGACCATTTAATCTGTTCAGTACCATATAATTTCATTATACAATATATCTTCTATCAAATCAATATAAGCAACATGTGGCTATTCATGCTATAAAATGAAGATTAGGTTATTTCACATATTATGATACCATAACCTAATGTTCAAATATGTCATATTTATCATATGTTTGTAGGGAAGACTAATGACTTTCAAAGCTTTGTGTCATTCACCAATCCCGTTTTCAAAACTCTCATATATGGTACAAGTGGACCAACACGCCTCTGCTTCTGAGGACACTAGACATGCTTGACCAAGACTAAATTTTAGGCTTTTCATCCGAAGGAGGAACAATTCCTACTTGCTTTACTTTCTCATTATCTTATAATTTCTCATTTCTTCAAATGACCTTTATTAGAATTTCATCTTTTATAGGTGACACAATGTCTCATTTCAATATCAAATGCACGTTATCATCACTCCTTATATTTATGCGACTCAATGTGATGTATTCATCAATAGTGATAATATTTAAGATATCTATAATTCAGCAACTCAATACAACAAAAAGATAAAAGTGTCATTCGAACAATATATCTCACAAAAAGCAATAACTATGCATTGATGGTATTTTAATTATAAATAATAATAATCAAGCTATGTAAATCATACACGATGAGCTAATATAATCAATCTTTACAATGAATGAAATAATAGTCATTATTATATAAATTTTGAGTACACCACAAGTACCTAAAATACTAAACATTACCATATTATGCAAATAAACTGTAAAACCTCATTTTAGGAGATCCAATCCGTTGGACCATTAACATTTATTATCAAGATTAACATATTAAAATTTTATAATAATCGAAATACGTTTGACCGTTGATTAGTCACACAATAATTATTCACCCTTTATTATTTACCCTTTGTAATAACTATTCAAGGGTTAAAATTTGATCAGATTAACATAAAAAAAATTCAGAGCATAAAAATAGTACGGTAAGGTATTTCGTGAAATTAGAATCTACCCGCAAAGTCCTAAGTACAGAAGGGTGCATTATACCTAGCATAAGCGCATTCACACTAGAATTTCTGCCCCGTCACCCTCTACAGCCAGCAACCGAGAGGCCCATGTCTCTCCCTCTAATAATCGGATTTTTTCTCTCTAAAAAGTTCTCTGTTGCTCTCTTTCTTTCTTCCTTTCTGTTTTTTTTTCCTTCTCATTCTTTTCTCTTTTACCTCTCTGTCTTTCCCACGGCCTGGCTTTCTTCCCCATGGCAAAATGGCCTGAAAATAACACCCAAAACCAGCACAGCTGCCATCTCTCTTCTGCATCTTTCTTTTTAGCCAAAGGAACTATTACCATAGACAACTCACAGTCCGAATCATCCATAGGCACCATTACACTCTGTTAGGAAAAAATACAATAACCAGCAAAATAAAACAAAACAATATGAAACCTTACAACACCAATAAAGTATCGACTGAGTTAAGGCGCGGACAATGTCGCTCTCTTTAAGACGGTTCGCACCCCTACGGATAGAATTCATGTGCAGCAGAGTATAGCACGCCGTCCCTAGGATACAACAGCCTAGCCACTTACTGTAGCTTCTCTTAGTCTGCACAACTTTGAGAAGCAGAAGCCTCTCACACACACCTTACTTTGCTCAAGTAAACTTTGAGGAAATCAAATCGGAAAACTATAATAGAATTCAGTCTACAAAATCAGTTGTTGACATACCTATTTATAGATATTGTAGACTGGAATGTTACAATAGGAATTTAATAACCAAAATCAATGCACAAAGCTGTTACTCTGCAGAAATATCTCCATACAATGCATACTAATTTTCCAAAAGAAAACTGACAATTTGAATCTGCCAATTAATTGTATAAAAAGTAGAAAACTAAAACTGCAAATCAATGGCAGTGAATTGAAACAATCAAAACTGAAAAATGATATTACTGACCACTAATATGGGGGTTACACAATATATTTGATATTAAAATACACTAACACACTCCCACACCTCACTTTCCCTCTCTAAAACTCATAACAGTAGACCCAAAACACTTCCTCACCACAACCAACTATTTGTATACATACATAAATAAATCTATACAAAGGATTTCTAGTGCTGCTTTATTTCACTCACACACAAAACCGTGCCCCGTTGCACTATCCACTCTACACCAATCAAACACAGACACACACAAGCGCGCACACACACACACACATACATATATATATACACATCCACATTGACACAAACATACGTATAATATGTACCGCATGGCAGAGAAGCATGCATCAATCCCTTCTCATTCTCTTATGTTTTCTTCTAATAGAAAAATTAAATAAACCCAACACCATCAAGAAACCCATTAACTGAATCTTGTCCTTCCTTTTTCTCTAGCTACAATAGTTAAGACCCAACTCACACACCTTTACAGAACCAATCATATACATCTACGATCCAAGGCTCTCACTACCGAATCACCAATGCACACATATCACGGGTCTACATATACACTCAGGATTTATAAACATTTAGACACATATATATATATACATATATGCACACTTCTAATGAACAAACTTAACCTACAACCAAGATTGACACCACCGCACATGCGTATGCATATAAAAGAATTTAAAGAATATACCAATAGTCGAACATAAAACTTGTAGGAACAAAAATAAAACAAACAAGGAGGGAGGAGTTTCCATCACCCTACTTGATGCGATGGCCAGAAAACTCGAAGGAGAGCCCCAACATAGCCGCAACCCTTTCTGGTTTTTTATTTTTTTATTTTGAAAAGAGCAACCCTTTCTTTCTGTCACACGGCTGCCTCTCTAAAATTCCCAAATGAAAGCTCCCTTCTCTTATAAACACACATACAAGCCCATAAAATTCTAATATTTAACTAGGTATAGAAAAATTACAAAATTATCTAAATAAAGGCTCCAAATTACAAACATGCCCATAGGTCCAATTAATTGTCAAATAGTGTAAACTTTAATTTAATACAGCTTAACCAAAATTTTCACAGAGTTAAAATTTAAAGGTGCAACAGCAAATTTAAATCATGATTTACATAATTATGGAAAACTAGTCATAAAATTCAGGGTTTTACAAAGTACATGCATGTTTGTATTCTGCTCAGCTTAATTATTTATTCATCTTGTCAATTCAATTCATTGAAGCGAAAAAAAAATGTAAAAACTTCATTCAAATTTGCTAAGCTTTTGTTCAAATGAGCTGGATGGAGTACTAGATTCCATTCGACGGCGGATGGAGCTCCCCCATTTTATCTATATATATATGGAATCACCACTGACACCAGGTCATGGAGGCCGTCTCAGGATATTTATATATATGTAGCAATATTTTTTTTGAAGTCCCTATCCTAGAAGTTTATGCAGAGTGAGTTAACTTTCAGATGCATTTCGAATCAAATTAAAGACACTGTTGGAAAAATAATAATAAACTACTTATTTTATTTAATTTTGAATAAATAGGTGTTTGGTTATGACCATTGGAAGACACCTTTTGAATGGTGACTTTCGGGAACAAACACCTTATTCTATATACATATATCATTCTAGAGTTTTGCATAAAAGGAAGTTTTGATTTTCATTACATGGGAGAGTCCTACACTGTTTTGGTTCGCAAGGCATATAGATTAGAGTGCACCTCCTATGTGTAGGAGATCTTTGTATATTGGGAGGCTAACGTCCAAATTCTTCTGCATCTCTATAGGGGCTGAATTTGGCTTAAGGACATAGAGTCCAACTCTAGCCTCGATCAGTATACCTTTCCTTCTTCTCTGGTATTCAGCAAATCGGTTAGTATTTAATTGTTTAACAATTTATATACATTATTTGTATTCATTCTGGTATTGATTTATATTGAATGTGACTCTATTTTAGATTGTATTATGAATTGGTTGTATCTCTGAATTCTGTAATTCTACAATGTATATTTATTCAGTGTTATTATAAAATATGATTATCACAGTGATACAGACATTCTCAAACACAAAGTTACATAATTAAGTGTTTATCACATTTATATTTATTGATTATATATGTGTTACTGTGTCATATAAATTCTGTATTTTTTGAGTTTCTAAAACAAAGACTTTTAGTATCTTATAGTTTGTGTAAGTGGGATTTTTAGGAAGGCCTGGTTTAATGCGCGAACCAAATTGACAAATATGGACAATTTGCAAGAGAAGAAGATAATAAGAATGCGTCAATGCTTTGTTAGGTTGATGGCACTACAATAATTAAGTTAGCAAGCTTCATCACAATAAATTGAATAAAGAACTCTCAACTAAAACTCAAGAAAATGTACCTTGCCTCTTTAGTGCATGGGGTATTTATAGTTTCCGGAATGCCATATTCCCTGTGGAAATTGTACTCAATCTCCTTCTAAGGGTCATCCCCTTTAGGTTAGTTTACGATGTATTAGACTTATCCTTTGATGTCCTAGTCCATTGAGGAATGAGATTCGTCTCTGTTGGACCCACTAGTCCTTATAGATTTTGGACCACAATCCTTGCTCCAATCCCTTTGCGAATTAGCCTTGGGTCAACACAGGCTCAGCCTGCTAGCTCGGCAATATTAGGCTGACCTTCCTAGGCTAGACATCTTCAGTTTTGGGCTTCGCTCTCATTGGACCCACAATTGCTGCCAACCATTGTGCCCTGTTTGAATTAATTAGGGGACAACGATTGAACTTTGCATTTATGATTCGTCCCTTCATCTCTCGTCATTTTGAGGATTTACACACCACTTGGCCACCTTACATTGGCCCTGTAATTAAAGGGCTTCCAAGAACTGATTGCCGAGGTGACGGTTAAGCTGGGCGATGTGACTGTTGTAGTCTCTCGACCTCTGAACCGACAACAGTATCTCCTATAAAATGATAGGCTCCTACCATATCCTCACCATTCTTGCTTGGCTTGAGGTTTCGGTTGAGAGAGATCGGTCTTCCCCTACCACTGTAAGTTCTTTCATCCTTGCCCTCTCTTATTCTACCCTTTCATTTAAGTGATTTTCCCCTGACGGGGGCTCGTCTCAAGAAGCTTGTGGGTACTCCAACGACTATTGTTGCCTTTAAGGCTAGATATTTGATCGTTGACCAGGTTGGCCCTAGAATTAGTTGCCTCGGATGACCATAAGATGAAAAAGACTGAGAAAGGAATGCTCTTTTTGGTGATCGCCATTGTAGAGGGTGATGTTAGATTTTCTTTGCACCCTTTCTTAATAAAATTCCTCCATGCCATAATATATCGCCCTCGCAAGTACACTCAAATGTTTATAGAATTGTCTTGGGGATGCTAAAGCTTAACCAAATCCTGGGTGTAAACCTAGGTATCGCGGAGCTTGATCACTGCTACACTCTATGCAAAGTCAGGGGTGATAGATGGAAAGTTTACCTTAGAGCGACCGATAAGAGTAAGGAGATAGTGAAATGCCTCCCGTCTTTGAGTTAGGGTGTCGATGATGTCATGGTTTGTGTTTCTAGCCCCTAGGAGTTTGGTAACCTTCTTGCTGATGAGATGCCATTGATACGGTGTCGTAAAACTCCCAGAGACTTAGGTTTGGTGCCGACTTTTCTCCTTTAGCTCATATTAACTCGCATAATTCTAACTAGCTTCGGTTTGACTTTTTCAGAGTCCAGTAAGAAGAGTATAACGAAGATGACTTGGGGAGTTAATCGTGATGATTTGGACAAGGTTTTGAACTACCAGGGAGAAGGTCGGCTTCATAACATTGCAAGGGCTTCCCATTTTCTACTTAACTACCCACTTTGGGTTTCATCTTTCGCAGCGGCTTCAGGAATTCCTGTGGGAGTGCTTGCCTCTTTAGCAAAAGAGGGTGCGACTGGTGATTTTGAAAAAATTCCTGTGGCGATCACGATTGAATGTGTGCATCTCGATGGTTAAGTGATCATTGCCGATCTACCTGTTAACACATCGCTTGTTGATTTTGCGAGAAGTCAAAGTCTTGAAGACGATGTGCCAATGACCTCAAGGGTTGCTTTTCCGAGTTGGACATCTTTCAAGTTGCCTCCACTCTCTGCTAATTAGCCTGTCAGTATTTTCGGTGGTAAAAGTTATCTGATCCAGGATATCTCTTCTAGGCAATTGAATTCCTTCGACTCGGCCTCTACTTCCACTCCATACATTGTGCCCGATCGCCGAGTTGTAGCGAAGATTGGGAAAAAGCAAAAGCAGGTCATTCCTTCATTTACGGACTTTGACTCCGCGGACAAGATGAATCTGAAAGAGTTGATGTTAAAAAGGCGACAAAGCAAGTTGAGAAATTAAGGAAGCCAGAGACTGGTGCTGTAAAGTCTGTAACCCCTCCTCCTGCTATTATGGAGATTAGTGCCCCTGTATTAGAGAAGAAGAAGATGGCAACGAGGTCGGCTAGGAAGAAGCCGGCGGCAGAGGATACTCTTGGCGAGCTGGTGCTAAATAAACTAAAGGTCACACTAACTGATCTTAGTGTAGGTACTAGCATTGTAACTGCAGATGCTAACTTCATGGTCATAACTGTTGATATTTGCAGCCGCCGTATGATAACGGGTGAGTTTTTTATTACTACAGCAGAAGTTACAATGAGAGTAGTACAAAGTGCTATCCAGTAGATGGATATTGATATGCTGAAAAACAATAATGATATGTCAATTTTCTTGGGGGCCTTTCATAACTCCTTTGTGGTAAGTTTCTATGCTTTTATTCCCTTTTTTGTGTTGGTTTAGTATCTGTTTTGACAAGTTCTTTTATTTACAAGGCTTGCTCAATGCTTTGAAGGCCATGCATTGTTTTCGGAATCTAGCTAATGAAACTTCTAATTTGGCCAAGAAGCATGTGGAGCTTATTGAGGAGCATAAGAAGATGATAAGGAAGCATTCCAAGCTTAAGGACTAATTGATTGACACAAAGAAGGCTAAACTGATGGTGACCAAAGAGGCTGAGAGGGCGCAGATTTCTCTGACTATGGTTACCGCCGAGCTTAGTAAGAAAAGTGTTAATTTGTCTAAGTTGGAGGATGATAATGATATGCTTTCAGTGGATTTAAACAAGGTGAAGGCCAAAGTTGAAGGGCTTCAAACCGATGTCGCCAAGGCTAAGCCCGAGGCTAAGGCAAGCTATAAATAGGGTGTGGCTGATAATGCCCAAGACTTTGCTCAACAGATAATTCACTTGTCTTAGTCTATTTTTGTCCAAGGTTGGCAAGGGGTTCCAAAGAAGATGAAGGTTAAGAGCTCCTCGCCTCTTTGGAATAATATCTTGAACTATCTAGAGACCACTACGGAGGCCGACCTTGAGGGTCTTATTGAAGTCACAAAAGGTACAAACGTTCTAGTGGATGTGATTGTTGCTTTTGAATCTTTGAGAGCTCAAATAACTGAGGTTGTTGCTGCAGATGAGTCACTTGGAGTCAAATCGGTTGAACCTGTTACTGTGGATGAGTTGGATGAACATGTTGTAAAGCCCGCTGAAAACATCGTGCCTCAACTTTAGGGCTTTCTTATTTTTACTTTTACTGAAACACTGTATCTCTCTTTTTGTTCTTTAATGAAATAAGGCTCTAATTTCATAAGACCTTTTATTGTACCAAACTTAGGCAAATTTAGGTTTACCAAACTTAGGAATTTTTTTTTAATTTTACTAATTATTTGCTTCTAGCCTTTGTTGGCTAACCCACCCAACTTGGACGAGACCAAATCTTTACACTTGGCTTTTTATTTTGGCCTTTATTGGCTGACTTGCCCAACTTGGGTAGGACTAAGTTTTTAGACATGATTTTTTGTTTTGGCCTTCATTAGGTGACCTACCCAACTTGGACAAGACCAAGTTTTTACATTTGGCTTTTATTTTGGCCTTCAAATCTGCCTATCTTGGATAGGACCAAGTTTTTGGACTTGGTTTTTTGTTTGGCCTTCATTGGCCAACCTGCCCAACTTGGACAAGACTAAGTTTTTAAACTTGATTTTTTGTTTTGGCCTTCATTGGCTCACTTGCCCTACTTGGACATGACCAAGATTTTAGACTTTGGTTTTTGCTTTGACCTTCATTGGCTGACTTGCCCAACTTGGACAAGACCAAATTTTTACACTTGGTTTTTGCTTAGGCCTTCATTGGTTGACCTACCCAACCTTGTTTTTTATTTTGGCTTTCATTAGCCGACCTACCTAACTTGGACAGGACTAAGTTTTTACATTTGGTTTTTTTTTTTTTGCCTTCATTGGCCAACCTGCCCAACTTGGACAGGACCAAGTTTTTACACTCGATTTTTATTTTGGCCTTCATTGGCCGACCTATCTAACTTGAACAAGACCAAGTTTTTACACTTAGTTTTTATTTTGTTTTCCTTGGTTCTCTCTTAGCATGGCTTCGAATATTAGAGTCGCCAAGTAATCAATGGTATATTGAGAATGCACAATTTATGTGAATGAAGGAAAACATAATAATAAGTCAAATTGTAATAGTTTTTTTAAGTTAAATTTCTACTAATAGAATTTCTTGCTTGAGGTTGTTCGCATTCCAAGGTTGGTGTAGGTAGCGCCCTTCTTCGACTGTCTTTAGTTGGTATGCCCTCATGCCGACTCAGGATACAACTCTGCATGAACTCTCCCAGTTGGGGCCGAGCTTTTTATCTGTTGGATTCTTTGTTGTTTCTAGAACCTTTCTAAGCACTAGGTCTTCGGGTACAAAAGCTCTTGGTTAAACCCGCTTATTGTAGGATCGGCTAACCTGTTGATAATATCTAGTGAGCTTGAGTAGGGCTGCCTCCCTTTTTTATTTAATGAGGTCCAGGTCTTTGGGTAAGGTTTGTTCATTAAGCCCGATATCAAATGATGCCGATATGATTGTTAGGAGTCTGACCTTTAAGGAAATTACTGCTTCAACCCCATATGCCATTGAGAAAGGGTTTTACTAGTAGATCTCCTTGGAGTGGTTCTATATGACCATAGGACACTGGGCAACCCTTCTACCCACCTCTCTTTAGCTTTTTTTTAGCCTTTTTTGATTTCATTCAACATTGTCTTGTTGGATATCTCAGCTTGTCCGTTGCACTGTGGATAGGCCAGTGTTCAGTAATAATTTCTAATCCCGAGTTCGTTATAAAATCCTCTGAATATATTTCCATCAAACTGGGTGTTTTTGTCTGAGACTAGTGCACGTGGTATGTTGAACCTTGTAATTATGCTCTTCCAAGAAAATCTTTTTGCATCTATTTGCCTGATGATTGATAAGGGCTCTACTTCCATCCACTTGGTGAAGTAGTTTGTTGCGACAATAAGGAGCCTCTTAATGCCCAAAGCTCGGAGCAAAGGGCCAACTATGTCCAGTCCCCATTAGGCAAAAGGCCAAGGGTTGGTAATAGTAGTTGTTAACCCTAATTTTATTCATATGAAATTTTATATGTGGTTTTGATGATATGGTTTTGATAATAACTTACTTTGATTTATAAATGTTTTCTTGATTAAATATATTCAATGCTTTTAATCATTGGTCTAGTTGGTGTAATAAAGTTTTGTAGGATTATAAAGTACTTGAAAGAAAGATCAAGATTTGAAAAGTAATATCTAAATTCTAGAGAATCATGTTTTAAGGAAACGTGATTGAAGGAAGAAAATTAGAGGACATAATTTTCTTTTAAAGTTGAAAATTCGATGAAACTATATCCTATGATACAACCTTAGTTGTTTGCCCATATCTTTTGATCGCACCGTTGGATTGATCTAATTCTTATAGGGATGGAAAGAAAACTCAAATGTCTAATTATGGTGTGTTATGAAGTTTTCATGCAAATGAGGTTTTATGGGACGAAAATGAACTGGAAAGTAACTTATTGGATTTGAAATTTAAAATATGACAGCTAGAGACAGTCAACATTATTTGTCCATATCTTTTGATCCAAAAGTCCAAATGATCTGATTCTGGTAGCTAATGAAAGAAGACTTAAATATCTACCATATCTCTCTTATATGAAATATCAATTTCGAATGTTATTTGGATGAAAAAGGAGCATACATATGACTTAGTGCTGTAGAAATTCAAAGATGACAGCTAAAGAGACAACCAGAGTATTTCTCTCATATCTTTTGACTCAAATATTCAAATGCTCTGATTCTTGAAGATCTGGAAATATAACATCTATATCTACATTTCATATCTTGTAGAGATTTTTAAACTCGAATGTTTGCTATATGAAAAAGCTGATGCAAGTTGACATAGCTATGTAGAAATTCAAACAGGCCAGCTAGGAGACAACTTGAGTAATTTGATCATAACTTTTGAGCTGACCATTAGATCGACCATATTCTTGAGGTTATAAACAGTTGACTTTCATGTCTACAATCTTTCTCTTATAGACATTTTCAAAATCAAATGGTATCAAGGAGAAAATCGAGGTGGAAGTGAAGACAACTCTGCAAAAATTTAAATATGCCAACTAGAAGACAGCTTGAGTATTTTGAACATAACTTTTGATCTGACCATTGGATTGACCTGATTCTTAAGGTTCTAAAAATAAGACTTCCATGTCTACAACTTGTCTCTTATAGCCATTTTCAAATTCGAATGTTATTAAAGAGAAAATTAAGGTTGAAGTGAAGCTATCTAATCAGAAATTCAAAAACAAATCTGGCAGCAACTTGCTTAACGGGAAGAATTGTTTTAAATGCTATCCAACGGTTAGAAACTCATTTGAAGCTATAAATCATCCTCCTACTTCATCTATAAATAGAAATACACTTGAGGAGCAATTAAGAACAACAAGAGCAACAAGAGATTGTGCATCAAAATGATATTCATCCTACAAAATCTTTGAGAGCTTCATTATATTTTATCTTACATTGTTTTGAGAGCTTCATTGCCATTTTCATCCTTTGAGAGAATTTATTTGTAAGCAAGAGTAGTTGTATTCTTGTTCTTTCTTCTTGTAAGGGAGAGACTTGCTAGGAAAAATAATTAGGGGTTGGGTGTATGTGATATCCCAAACCTCTATTTAACCTTATTAATGAGAATTTTTAGTTTATGCAATATTTGATATTAATTATTTCTTCTTTTGGGTCAAAATTGACCAATAAGAACTTGTGTTGTAGTTGGTGTTGGAGGTGTGAGACACATGGGATTATTTCCCATGTGTGTCTTCTACTAACACACACAAAACACACACACACATATACACAACTCTCACAACCGATTGGTAGAGGGAGGAAGAGAGAAAGGGGAGAAGGAAGGGAAGATTGAGGGAAGAAAGGCTTGAAGCAAGAGGATTGAAGCCATTGAAGACCTCACCAAGCTTGAAGAAGGTAAGATTTTATTTCTCTCTCTCTCTACAATTACATATGTACATGTATCTATCATGTGTAGATGTGTTGGGTCTTTGTATGTATGCATATATATATGAGTTGGGTTTGTCTTGAGGGACTCCTTGAGTCCCAATTAGTTGAAATTGAGAGCTTGTAGCTCAATATTGGAAGATTGGAAGTGGTGGTTTGAAAAATCCCAAAATATGAGAAATGTTAGGGTTTTGATTCCTTCATTTGATCCCTTTGTTTTGATTGTTCTTTCCCCCCATTTTGAGTTATTGTTATCCTTGTGGGCTAATCTTTGAGCCCTAAGAGTGTTGGAAAGGTTTGGTTGTGTTTGGAGGAGTTTTGGGTTAAGAATGGTTGCTGCGCAGGTGGGGTCGTTGCAATGCCCGACAGGGCCGTTCGAATGACCCGAGAGCAGAGTTCCCATTTTTGCCTAGCGTTCCAACGGCCCTCCCGGGTGTTGGAACGGTCAGAAAGAGGGTTTTCCACTTTTGCCTATCGTTGGAACGGCCATTTTGGGCGTTCCAACGGTTGGGTATTTTGGCCTGGGGCGTTCTAACGGCCCGGTTGGGCGTTGGAACGGTCTGCCAGATTCGGCACTACTTAGTAAAACGGGCATAACTTTCACTAGAAAACTCGGATTGATGCATCGTTTAAAGCATTAGAAACACTAGAAAACTCGGATTGATGCATCGTTTAAAGCATTAGAAACTAGATTTGTAGACCTTTGTACCCATACAAAGTTTATTTCCTAATTCCTTATATATTGAGAGATGTAGGGGTTTGAAGTTGACCCAAAATCCATGCCAACAACATTGTTTTCCAAAATTTTAGTCCACCTTCCATGAAGCATAACTTTTTCACCCGAAATGTGTTTTTGGCTTATGAACTATCAAAATAAAGACCTTTAAGCCTATTTTCAAATGCAACTAGCCTTGGGTGCGAAATCATCGTTGAGGGGTGGTTGGGACTCGATGAAGGAGTCAACATTTCGGCTTTCATGTTCAAATCTCAATCTCATGTTCTTATTTTACATCGGGGCTTTGTCCTATAGTTGAGCCTTGTTCTCCCGTTGTGAGAATGAGGTGTTGTTGAGTTGGGGTTGAGTGGGTTGCGTGCTTAGTCATGACTTGCGTGTTATTGCTTTGCCTTAGAGTCTTGTATTGATATTTCTTTACTTCTACATGCATTTGTGTAGAAATACCTTGTTTGTCACCCGTCCAATTGGAGAAAGGTGAGTAACGATATGCCATGAGTAAAACTCTAGTATTTTCTAAATGTTTTAAGCTCACCCCTATATCATAAATACTTTCTATACATTTCAATGCATAAATGATACGTTCAATTACAAATGTCATATTTCAAATGCATGCAAGTTATATTTATGTTATGAATGAAAATCATGGACTATAAAGTTGAATGAAAAGAGATGCTAAGTTTCCAATGTATGGTGCCAACTCGGGTCTTCTCGTGGCAAGACCTTAATCTAGCCCGATAGTCCTACGATGGGGGACGGGAAATAAACTATCTATGTTGGGAGACGTCCCTGGCCTAAAGAGCCTTAGCGTGACCTATACGGTTACTATGGAGCCTAGCTCATATGTCGAGTTGTAGCACACTTATGTTTTGAACTGAGAACTATGATATGTTCACATGTTTTATGACAAGATATGAAATGTTATCTTAAGAATAATGTTATGTTGCATCTCTTCTTATGATACTATGTTTTGAAATGTTGAACCATTTCAAATGACGTTTACGTTACTTATGAGTTCCAAGCTTACGCCTTAACATTCAAAAGCTCATTTCCTTATGCATAAATGATTATTTATCCTTGTATATTGGATATAGTTGCTAGTCCATGATATTTTCTCGTTCATGCATCATTGTTATTCACTAAGCATTAGCTTACGTTTTCTCAAATGATTTTCAGGTAGCCAATCTGGGAGGCCTTAAAGCGAGGCCATATGTGGATTTTGAGCTACGGCCCACGAGCTTATGATTTGTGTAATGTTTGAGGGCTGGACCCAATGTTTTGTAATGATATATTGTTATAACTGTGGTGGACCTTGATTAGGTCCTTATGTATGTTATGTTTGGGATTAGGCACAGCTCTACCATGTATGACACAGATCATGTTTTCAAGTAATTAAAAGTTCTATTTTTCGCGATTATGCATCATTATAAATGATTATGCATAGGTGATCAACCAGTTTATGTAATGCGGCCTTAGGTAGCCTTGCTACTGGCCGGTCATGTACCCTAAATCCGTACAGGCCGGGTTATGGGGCGTGACAGTGTAACTAGCATTTGTACAAAAACTAGTTGGAGTGAGGGATCACTTGGTTAGGTATGACTAGCACCTGCGTAAAAAACTAGTTGTAAAGGAGGACTAGTGCTTGGGTTAAAATGCTAGTGGCCGTATCTACGATTTGGATATAGTGGAGAAAAATCTCAAGAAAAGAGCCTTGGGGAGTGCACATAGACTTTGGAGTTGAAGTCAAACCACGATAAATCTTGGTGTCGTATTCTCTTTTCTCTGTCTCTTTTACTTTATAGTTTGAATTGCTTGCATTTATTTACAACATATTATTGGTTGATTAATATTTGTTTCTTCATTGATTATTTTGTTGGAAATTTAAAATTTAAAATTTTCATTGAATTAATTATTTAAACCCAATTCACCCCCCTCTTGGGTTGCCACCTGGTCTAATAGTAGTGAGGCCCTCGAGTGGCCGGTGGATTAATGGTGAGAACTTCTGACACTTCTCACAGTTCAATAGCGTAATTATGTTTAAAGCATAATTCCTTCTACAGCTACTGGGATTGTCACCTTTCCCAGTGGCCAGACTAGGTCTGAACTAAAGCCTATCAAAGGGTTGAGGGATGGCTGCAGGTTGGAATCTTTTAACTTTAACTTTTTGAAGAGGTCATAATACATGACTTTAGAGGAGCTCCCTTGATTGATCAAAATTCTCTTGACATCACAGTCCCCCATTCGTAGTGTCACCACCAGTGCATCATTATGGGGCGTCTGAACTACCACTAAATCATCGTCAGTAAAGGTTATGGCCTCAGCATTGCTGCTGACTTTGACTTTCTTGGCTGGAGGCTCGATTTGCATTACTTGCCTCAGGTGTGCTGCTTTCTGGATCTCTGCTCGATACTTGTGAAGATCTACCTTTGCCGACCTTGTTGGTCCATGCAACACTGCAACTACTCGGGGTGGCTTTGTTCGGGCTTCCTTTTGTGGGGCATCGTCTTGCTTGCTCAGCTCTTCTTCCCACTTAGTTTTTTCTTGGTCGATGTACTGGTCAAGGTGGCCAGCTTTTGCCAGTTCTTCCAATTGATTTTTAAGGTGTCTGCAGTGCTCCGTCTGGTGCCCCTTTTCCTTGTGATTAGAGCAAAATTTTCTTTGGTCTCGAGCTGTGGGGCCTCCCACCAACTTTAGTGGCCATTTGAAAAAGGGTTTGTCCCGAAATTGGGCAAAATTTTATAAATGAGGTCCTTAAAGACCGTGTTAACCCCTTTAATTATTTTTTTTTCCAATTACTATTTTCTTTGGTTTGGGGTTTCTTGCCAAGTCTCTCATAGATTGGTTGTGCAATATCTTCTTCGACTCTAGCGTACTACTCAATTCTCAACATCGGGTCCTGTACCCCTGTTGCTGGTTTCTTCATTAGGGATTGCCTTAACTAGTGCTCCCTAGGCAGGCCAATCTTAAATTGTGTGACGACTAGCTGCTTGTTGCACCCTTAATTTCATTATAGGCCTCCTAGTAGTGTCTTGTGTGTGCTCATAACCCTTCTCCATCCTTCTTTTGTAAGGTCATTAAGTAGTCTACCTCCTTAGGTTGCTTGTTGTATATGATGAAGCGAGCGGTGAATAGCTCGACGAGTTGTCTCTAACTTGCTATTAATCTGGACAGCAACTTATCGAACCATTGTAAAGTTACTTCTCTGAGACTCGATGAAAAAACTCAGCACATTAAGGACTCGTCTCCACTTTATAGTGCCATCATCTGTTTGTAGTACCGAATATGACTAATGGGATCTGACTTCCCATCATAGGGTATAAACTTTAACAGTGTAAATTTTTTTGGAGGTCGGCAGGCCTTAATTTTCTTTGTAAAGGGTGTGGATGCGATTTGATCAAGAGCTCTTCTGTCTATGTTATAGGTCATCCATCTCATACGACACTTGTCCCTATTGTCTAAGCACTCATTCAACCATCAGTCCCACTCCTGCTATTCTGGATCAGCTCTTGTCGAATCTTTTACGGGTGGAGTTCGATTCCTTCCATGTTGCCGATCTTCCTGTCTTTCCTTATAGTGTCCAGTGCTATAGATGTGGCTCACAGTCAAAGGTGTGGCAGGGGGCTCGTGCTTTTTGAATTTGTCCTCCTTCTTCCACGCTGAATTGGAGATCTTCCGCAGTCTCATCCATCTTTTCTAGCAATCGCCTGCCTCATAACTTTGACCTAAGACTTGAGGTGGGCTATCTTTTCGTCCCGTTGCCGAAGTTCTTGCTCAAGGTGATATTATCGCCCCCCGATTTTTTGCACTCGAGAAAATACAAGTGAGAAAAACACAACACTCTCTCGTTAGCACTCATCCTTCTAGAAGGACGAGTGCAACTAGGTTTGAATTGAAAATTGATTTGAGTAAGGGCTTTTGAAAAAGATTTGGAGTCACCACCTAACTTTGTTAAGGTGAGTTAGGTCACCTTAAACTAAGTGCAATCTAAAGATTAAACTTAGGGTTTCTGAAAAGGTTTTCGTATAGCTTTCTCAAGATAGGGTTTTTTGAAAAATAGGTTGTTTGGCAAGCTTTGAAAATATTTAAGCCACTTTTGAAAATAACTCCATTTTTGGTCTTTCGAAAAGAATGATTTTAGATTCAGAGGTTAGTTATGTAAAGAGAAGATGCACTGGGCTATCACTCTATTCCGCCCTTGCGGTACCTACATATCTATTCACCCTAAGTTCACTCATTGAGAATCTCCAATTGACAAATGTCCAATTATATCCACTTTGAGAAGTTTAGAAAGGGGTTTGATATGATGCATAACATACAAGTGCAAGAAAATGATTTCGTTTTGAAAATAGATTTGAAGAGAAGATTTGAAGCTTGAAAAAGGTTATGGGAATTCAAAACTTGAAAAAGATTATGGAATTGGAAACTTGAAAAATGTTGTGACCATACCCATGAGGGTTGCCTATGTATCCTTTTGTTGGGAATGAGGTCAGTCGTAGTTTGAACTTGGGGTCTGATTGAAAATAAACACTTCGAGGTTTTTGAAAAATTTGACTTGAAAATATTTGATTTTGAACTTTGATTTGAGGATTTGAAATTAAACTTTGATTTGAAATTGACTTTAATTTGAAATCAAACTTGGAATTGACTTTGATTTGAAATTGAACTTTGACTTGATTTGAAAAAATTGAGTTGAGCTTTGAAATCATATTGACTTGAATTGAAATTTTAAAACTATTTTGGTTTTTACTTGAGTTTAAAGAAGAGTTTTTTTAAAAGAGTTAAAGCTTCCTAACTTTAGGGTTAGGGCTGAACTAGGGTTTAGATATCTTAGGACTTAGGTAACCTAGGGTTGAAACATATACTTGAAATAAGATTGTTTGATTTTAGAAAGTTGAATTTTAGGAAAGTTTCGATTTAGAAAAGTTTTGAATTAAGAAAGTTCTATTTTAGGAAAGTTGGATTCAAGAAAGATTAGAAAAGGACTTGATTTGATTTAGAAACACTTGACATGAAAAGACTTGCAAAGATTTGACTTGATTTGGAAATATTTGATTTGGAAGAAATTGGAAGGTTAGAATTTGGAAAGACTTAATTTTGAAAAGCTTTGAATTAGGAAGGTATCATATTAGGGAAGTTCGATTTTGGAAAAGTTTTCATTTTAGGAAAGTTTTGATTTTGGAAAGATTTGAATTTAGAATGATTTGAATTTAGAAAGATTTGAAATTTGAAAATTAGGAAAGATTTGAAAGTTTGAAATTAGAAAATATTAGAATTAGGAGAGATTTGATTTCTATTTCCTAAAGTTGAAGATTGGACTTTATTTTCAAAAATAGAGGATTTGATTTTGTTTCCTATTTGGAGAAGATTTGATTTGGTTTCCTATTAAGACAATATTTGATTTAACTCAAAATTAGAAGGCTTTAGTTTTGGAAATCTTGAATTTGAAAATCTATAATTTTATGTAAGAAAAGGTTTTGAAAACCTATGATTTGAGGCAAAATAGGAAGTCATGACTTCAAGAAATGAATTAGGGTTTCCTAACCATGGATTCTAGGGCTTAACTTGGTTTTCAAGACAAAGACTTTTTAAAAAGTAGATCTTTGAGAAGAGTTTTTAGGAAGTAGATTTGCAAAACTATTTGGAAAAAGGCTTGAATATGGACTTTTGCAAGTCTCTTGAATGTCTCACTTTTCTAAAACGATTCTAACCATGAAAAAATTAGAACCATTCTAGGGTTGTGATTTTGAAAACAAATAGAGTTTGAAATATGGACCATAATAATCACATTCAATGTAACACTTTCCCAAAAAAATCCTAACCATGGAATAACTAAAATCACTTTAGGATTGTGATTTTAATAAAAACAATTTAAGGTTTACACCCAAAATTTGGACCTTGATTATCACATTGGATATAACACTTTCCTAAAACAACCCTAATCATAGAATGACTAGAATCATCCTAGGAGTGTGATTTTGAAACAAGTTTGAAAGAAAGAAATTTTGAATGCAAGTTTTGAAAGAGAACTTTCATGTAAGTTTAAAAACAACTTTGAATGCAATTTTGAAAACAATGTATGAACATGACAACTACAATGCAATAGGAACGTAAACATGCAAGGTTGGGCTTCACCACATAATCAAGGGGGCCAAACCCACACCATCTTAGGTTAAACTTGAAGAAAGCCCCCAACACGGTGACCTTCAACAATTCTTCCTATGCATGAATTGGGGAGTCCTTTGTTTCAAGCATGCAAGAAGTGGAGGTAGAAGATGGAGATTAAAATAGAAGAAAATCCAAGTGGGTTAGGGGAGAAAAGAGAGAGGGGGATTATATAAAAGTAAATAGAAAACCAACCTTGTCTTCTTCTTGCTTTGATTGCTTTGTTTTGCTTTACTTGACTTAAACTTTGAGAGCTTTGAAGATGCAGCACTTAATCTTTAATGGATATTTTGAGGCTTGTATTTGAGTGTATAGAATATGTTGCACTTTGTCTCCGGACGGCAGGCCCTCTTGGCCTTGGAGGGCGCCCGGGGGGGCGGGGGGGGGGGGGGGGTGGGTGGAATTTGGTACAGTGCTCTTTTGTTAGAACTCATCCTCCTAGAAGGACGAATGCGACGGGGTTTGAATTTTTGAAATGGAATTGATTAGGGCTTTTTGAAAAGGTCTTTGGAGTCGTCACCTAACATATTTAAAGATGTGCTAGGTCATTTACACCAAGTAAAACTCGAGGGTTAAACTTAGGTTTTGGAAAAGGTTTTTTAAAAACGTCCTCATGAGAGGGTTTTAGAAGGTAGGGTTGTTTGATAACCCTAAAAATATTGGAAAGCCCTTTTGAAAAATTGACTCCGGTCTTGGTATTTGAAATAGAAATTCTTAAGTTCGGGGATTAGTTACGTGTAAGGAAGATGTTGTAAGACTATCACCCTTCTCCGCCCTTGCGGTACCCTAAAAATGTTGGAAAGCCCTTTTGAAAAATTGACTCTGGTCTTGGTATTTGAAATAGAAATTCTTAAGTTCGGGGATTAGTTATGTGTAAGGAAGATGTTGTAAGACTATCACCCTTCTTCGCCCTTGCAGTACCTATATGTCTTATCACCTTTTACTCACCTAACTATGACTCACCGGTTACCTATGTTTAATGCTATCCACTTAGAAAAACTTTTGAAAACAAAGTTTGAAAAAGAGTTTGGAAGAAGGAATTGAGTTTGAAAAATGATTATGGAATTGGAAATTTGGAAAGGGTTTTGACCTTACCCCGTGAAAGGTTGCCAACGTACCTCTTTAAAGAGGATCAGGTTAGTCGGAGTTCGGACAAGAGTTCGAAAAAGTTAAAATTTGAAATGGGTTTCTATTCCTAAAACGTTTTCATTTTTAGAAAGTTTCCTCTTCAGGAAAATTTGGTTTTAAAAATGTTTCTTTTTTAGGAAGATTTAATTTTTGAAATGTTTCCTTTTTATGAAGATTTGATTTTTGAAATGTTTCTTTCTCAGGAATATTGGAATTTGATTTGAAGATATCGATTGGATTTGAAAAGATTTGATTTAATTTTGAAAAATGCAAGTTTGGATTGTTTCCAAAATTGAAGGAGTTGATTTAGGTTTTAAATTTGGAAGGTTTAAAAAAGGAGTGATTTGAAATGGAAGGTTTTGATTTGATTAATTTTAAGAATGAAAGTTTGAAAAAGGGATGTTTTGATTGATTTGAAAATTGAGAATTTTGAGGGTTTGAAAAAGGTATGATTTTGACTTGAAAAATGAAAGTTTTTGAGTTGGCAAAAACATGATTTTCCAAGAATTGGACTTCTAGGGCTTGACAAATAAGAGTTCTGTCAATGGTTTTTAAACTGAGTCTTTTGAAAATATGTTTTAGGGCCCAAAACCCTATCTTAGATTTTAGACATCCAAATGAATATTGCACTTTGCCTATAGCCATTGAAAGGCTAAAATCGCTTTAGGCTTGTGGCTTTGAAAAACAATAACGACACAACGCCAAAAATGTAGACCTTTCAAGTCTTTTTGAATGTTACACTTTTCTTGAAACAACCCTAATTATGAAAAGACTAGGATCATTCCGAGACTATGTTTTTGAAAAGAAGCAAATGTAGGCTAATGGGAGCCATTTAAAAATGTCACACTTTTCTAGGAGAACCCTAATCATAAAAAGGTTAGGATCCACCTAGAATTGTGGTTTTAAGAAAACTACTTTGAAAATGATTTTAAGGGTAGAGAAATGACATGAATACAAATGTAATTTGACAATAGTAATGGCATGAAACACACAAGGTTAGGTATCACCACATTGCAAGAGGGCCCTAAAGCCATGCCGTGAAGCAAGTAAGGGCCAAAAAGAGAGTCCCGATCTGTAATCTCTTCTTGTTCACTCTCGACATGGACTTAACGTCCTCTTGTTTCAAGCATGTAAGAAAGGGGGGTTCAGATATAAGGGATTAAAAAAGAGAAAAACACAAGTGGGTTCGGAGGGAGAAGAGAGAGTGGGGGTATATGGAAAGGTAAATCTTGTTTCTTCTTTCTTTGATGGAGGCTCGGGCCTTGGACTTCGGAAGACTTTGGGAGCTTTTGGGCAGTGGGGCAAACCTTCGGTGGAGCTCAGAGTCTAGGGTTTTGGAAGTTTGGACTCGAGCTCTGCCGGTAGGATTGAGAGAGAAAGAGAGAGGGAGAGAGAGAGAGGGCTCCGGGAGCTGTCTGAAATAGAGGGAGAGAGTTTCTAGATAAAATTTTTGACCCAAAACAATGAGGGGGGAGGTTTGTATTTATGCAAAAATGGAAAAGTGGTGCGCCACTCTTAGTGGTGCATGGCCTAATGTTGGCCGTGCACCACTAATCGTGGCGCAAGAAGGTTTAATGAGGGCTTAAAAAAGGCTAGATATGGGGTTGGTCAATTCGTAACGGATTTTGGGGGGTTATGCTCCACTATTAGTGGCGTACGACTAAAATTAAAGTGTGTGCCACTAATAGTGGTGCAGGCTCATTAATGGGGGCTGATTAGAAGGCTGGTTGATTTGTAATGCCTTTGACAGCTGGTGTGCGCCTCTAAAAGTGGCTTAAGGCTAAAAATTGGTCATGCTTTACTCGGAGTAGAGCAGGGAGGTTTTGGTTTGAAAAGGAAAGTGCCGAACGGTGGGACTCGGCCAGAAATGGAAGGGGACACTCCGGACAGGGTCTCAGAGGTTACCGGTATGATTCCCAGAGCCAGTATGGTTAAAGAGAGTGATTGGATCGCAGTCACCTCATCCCGGGAGTTCTAGGTTGACCAAGATTGATCGGGGTTGATTGGGTTGACCAAAGATGACTAGGGTTGGCCAGAGTTGATTGGGGTTGACTAGAGTTGACGGGGGTGTTATCAGTTTGATACCCAGAGCCGATGTGGTTTCCTAGGGCATTTCGATGCCCAAGGGAAAAACAATCATTTTGACAGGGGAACCTCTGGAAAAAACCAGGGTTGATAGGATGGCACTAGACATGCCAGACCGTCTAAGGATGGCTTTGAAAGGTGGTCTTATCATTTTGAGGACTTGGTACTTCCTCCAAGAACGTGAAGGGCCCATTGGGGGCAAAATGATTATTTTTCACTAGGATGGACTAGCAGGCATTGGTGATGACCGGTCTGGATCTGGTTTGAACTTCTATCCGAGAAATTGATACTTTCTCGGTGGATAGGCTTGAAAGGGTCTTACCCCCTTGAGGGATAAACTTTCTCAAAGGTCGTGCTAGGTTGGGATGGTCTTCCGTTCTTGACGGGTTTGTGCTTTCTCAAAGAATGTGCCAGATTAGCAGACATTCTACATTGGCGGGTTAGCAGGCGCCAGAAGTGAACCGCTCTTCCATCTGGGGGACTTAACTTTTTTAAGATGAGTGTGAAAGGGGCTTTACTGATCTGAGGAATAAACTTTCTCAGTGATCATGCCGTGCTGGAATGAATGGTCTTATTGTCTTATGGAAGACATGTCGGTCTGGATTGGACTGACTAATGCCACAGGGGCATTTCGATTATTTTGCCTCTAGTGGGCCTGTGAAGTGGTTGACAGAACGGATTGGATCTAGAAAGACGATTTAGGCTTGAGTGTACTTGTACTGGTTTGAGTGTGTGTCCTGTCAGGTCGGAGATAGCCGAGTGGCCAAAATGGGGTGCTAACAAGATGTATAGAAGCTAGGGTTTGAGTGTATGGGGGCTAAGGTTTGAGGAGGCTTAAGAGAATTAGGGTTTTAAAAGTATTCTAACATTGTTTCAGAAAGGCAGAGTTTCTGAACTAAGTTTGCAAACCCTTTTTACGTAGGGGGAGGGTCAGTATTGTCGCACCCTGATTTTTCGCACTCGAGAAAAATACGTACAGGTAGAAAAAACACGGTACTCTCTCGTTAGAACTCATCCTCCTAGAAGGACAAGTGTGACTAGGTTTAAATTGGAAATTGATTTGATTAAGGGCTTTTAAAAAAATGTTTGGAGTCGCCACCTAACTTGAATAAGGTGAGTTAGGTCACCGAAAACTAATTGAAATCCGAAGATTACACTTAGGGTTTTTGAAAAGGTTTTAAAAACTTTTTCAAGAGAAGGTTTTTAAGAAAAGAGGTTGTTTGGCAACCTTTAGAAATATTTAAGCCCTTTTTTAAAATAACTCCATTTTTTGTCTTCAAAAATATTGATTCTAAGTTCGGAGGTTAGTCACGTGTAGGGAAGATGTACTAAGCTATCACCCTACCTCGCCCTTGCGGTACCTACATGTCTATTCACCTTAGGTTCACTCATTTAGAATCTTTGATTAATTAATGTCCAACACTATCCACTTTAGAAATGAAGTTTTAGAAAACTGTTTGAAAATAGATTTAAAAAGAAATATTTGATTTTGAAAATAGATTTAAAAAGACTTGATTTGAAATTTGAAGGAAAGTTTTAGAAATTGGAATGGGAGATTTGAAAATAGATTTTAGAATTAGAAACTTGAAATAGATTATGATATTGGAAAAAGGTTGTGGAATTGAAAATTTGAAAAAAGTTGTGAAATTAGAAATTTGAAAAAGGTTATAACTGCATTTATGAGGGTTGCCTACGTATCCATTTGTTGGGAATCAGGTCAGTCGTAGTTCGAACACGAGTCCGATTGAAAATAGACATCATTAAGTTTTTGAAAAGCTTGATTTGAAAAGATCTGATTTGAAAGAGTTTGATTTGAAAAAAATTGTTTGATTTGAACTTTGGATAGAATATTAGAAATTGAAATTGGATTTGAAAAAGAAAGAGTTGAGTTTTGAAAACATTTTTGACTTCGATTGAAGTTGAAAAACCATCTTGGTATAGAAAGGACTTTTAGAAAAGAATTGAAGCTGCCTAACTTGGGATTAGAGTTGAACTAGGGTTTAGATGTTGGAACATGTAGTTAAATTAGGAAGGTTTGATTTAGATTTGAAAGGTTTGATTTTAGAAAGTTTAATTTAGGAAAGGTTCGAATTAGGAAATGTTCAAATTAGGAAAGTTGTATTTAAAGGAAGATTTGAAAGGAGATTTGATTTGATTTAGAAAGACTTGACTTAATCATTTGATTTGAATGAATTTAGAAAGTTAGGCTTAGGAAAGACTAAATTTTAGAAATCTTTGAATTTAGAAAAGTTTCAAAATAGGAAAGTTTTCAAATTTAGAAAGATTTAAACTTAGGAAATTTTTGAATTTTGGAAAGATTTTAATTTAGGAAAGTTTTGAATTTAGAAAATTTGATTCCTATTTCCTAAAGTAGAAGATTAGATTTTATTTTCAAAAATAGATGATTGGATTTGGTTTCTAAAATTGGAGGATTTGATTTAGTTTCCTAAACGGGAAGATTTGATCTAGTTTCCTAATTTGAAAGATTAGATTTGACATGGAATTGAAAAGGTTGAATTTTGAAAATCTAAGATTTGTAAAGCTATGATTTGGTGTAGGAAAAAAGATTTTGAAAATCTAGGATTTGATGTAGAAGATAGTTTTGGAAACCTATGATTTGAAGCAAAAGAGGAAGTCATGTTTTTAGGAAAGAGAATTAGGGTTCCCTAACAATGGAATCTAGGGCTTAACTTGGACTCCAAGAAAAAGAGTTTTTGGACAGTAGACATTTTGAAGAGAGTTTCTAGGAAAGAAGTTTGAGAAGAGTTTTTAGAAAGTAGATTTTTGAAAGAAAGTTTAAAAAGAGTTTTTAGAAAGTAGATTTTTGAAGGGAGTTTTTGGCAAGAAGTTTAAAAAGCAATTTTGGAAAGGGGCTTGAATATGGACTTTTGAACTCTTTTGAATATCTCACTTTCCTAAAACGATTCCAACCATGAAGAGATTAGAACCATTCTAAATTGGTGGTTTTGAAAATAACATGGATTTGAAATATGGACCAATATGGTCCCATTGAATATCACACTTTCACAAAATAACCATAACCATGGAATGACTAGAATCATCTTAAGATTTTGATTTTGATGAAAAATGATTTAGGATTTACCCCCAAAATATGGACCTTGATGGTTATAGTGAATATAACACTTTCTTAAAACAACCCTCACCATGGAATGGCTAGAATCACTTTAATGTTGTGATTTTGAAAATAAGTTTTGAAAAAGGGATTTTGAATGCAAGTTTGAACGATGATTTTGATGCAAGTTTTGAAAACCACTTTGAAAACAAGTTTTGAAGGGATATATGAATACACAAGTAAAGTCATGAACATACAAGGTTAGGCTTCACCATATAATCAAGGGGGCCGAATTCACACGGTCTAAGGTTGAACTAGAAGAAAGCCCCCGACACGGTAACTTTCAGCAATTCTTCCTAGGCATGAATCGAGAAACCCCTTGTTTCAAGCATGCAAGAGAGGGAGGTAGAAGATGGGGGATTAAAATAGATGAAAACCCAGGTGAGTTAGGAGGAAGAAGAGAGGGGGGATTACATAAATATAAAGAGAAAACCAACTTCGGATTCTTCTTGCTTTGTTTTCTTTGCTTTACTTGGACTTCAAGAGTTTTTAACTTGCAGCACTTGAGTCTTCAATGGCTTGTTTTGATGCTGGTGTATGAGTGTATGGAGTGTGTATAAGCTAGGGTTAAAGTATATGGTTTCTAGGACTTGAAGAGACTAGAGAGGGTAAGGGTTTGGAGAGACTTCGAGCTTTGTATTATGAAAAATAGAGTTTTTTAACTGAGTTTGCAGACGCTTGTCATGTAGAAGGAGGGTTTATTTTTATGGATACAAAAATAGCCTGGTGCCTGTTGTAGTGGTGTCTGGATAAAAATCCTAATGGCTCCACTAGGAGTGGCACCAGGCTAATTCTTGGCTTGGCGCCACTTAAGAAAGTTCTAAGGCTGCAAGAAATGTATCTTCTGACCCTTGATACACAAAGCAAAGGATTTGGGCACTTGTACTAGTGACTACCATGTAATTTTTTGCTTCGCTTCACTAGGAGTGACTCCGGAAGGTCCGAGAATGTTCCAGGAGGCCGGGTATGATTTGGAAGGCTAAAAAATGGATAGTAACCCTTGAAATAGTGTCCCGGGGATAACAGGCTTGAAAAATAATATCAAGATTGTCGAAATGGTCGACCGAGCCATTAGGGGTAAAATGACCAACTAGACTGGGAAACTACTGAAATGGACTTGGAATGTCCAATGAGAGGACTTGAAGATTGGAAACACCCTTAAGAATGTTTCAGAAAGTTACCGGTTTAATACCCAGAGCCAGTGTGGTTGGAAAAGGCGACCGACCCACCAAGGGCAAGACGGTCATTTTATACCGGACTTGCCAGAATAGACTCGGAATGATCTGAAAAGGTACTAGAAGATTGAGAATACGATTAGGAGTATCCTCAGGAGGTTTCTGGTTTGATACCCAGAGCCGGTGTGGTTCCCGGAGGTAGTTGGAAGCCTAAGGGCAAAACGGTCATTTTGACTGGATGGTCCCGAAATTGATCCAAAACCAACTGGAAAGCACTTAAATATGCCAGATCGTCTTTGGGACGATCTTGGAAGGGTGGACTTACTACTCTGGGGACTTAGGTACTTTTTCGAGAAGCGTGCCAAAAAAGTCCCAAGGGGTAATTTGGTCATTTTTCACCAGAGTGGCCTAGCAAGCATTGGTGTTGACCCGAGTTTTGAGTGCTTCCATCACTCTGAAGGTGTGTGACGAGTTGGTTTCCAAAGGTATCTCGTCCTTTGGTAAACGTGTCACAACCAAGAGGCGTGTTCGATCCTGTGACATAGGGGATTTGTTGATAATTCTCAATGTTAACCTGTTTACGAGTGTTTCCGCCACTCTAACGGTTGCGACGTTCACAATTGTTTCTGCCACTATGACGGTGTGCGTTCATTCCAGAGACTGCCTAATCTTAGGAAGCTGCTAGATGGACTTATCATCTGAGGAATCAATTTTCTTGAAAGATGTGCTGAATAACGGACATTTTACATTAATGGGCTAGTAGGTGCCAAAGGTGAACCGTCCTCTACCATCTCGGGGACTTGGGGTCCATCCCGATCGACGGGTTTCAAGGGACTTACCATTTCGAAGAGTTTTCTTAGAAAACATGCCAAACTAGATAGACTTACTGTTTGAGGGATCAACTTTCTCGAAATGCATGCCAGATTTGATTTGAATTGGAATTGAATTTGAAATTGGATTTGAGATTAAAATAGGGACTTACCGTCTCTAGGAAGACGTGCCAACTAGAAATGGACCTGGCAATGCCCCAAAGGCATTTTAGTCATTTTGCCTTTATTGGGCCTAGTGGATTGAGTTTGAAAAATTAATTTGGACTTGAATGTGTCTGTATCGGTTTGAATATGAGTTTAGACGGACCGGAGATTGCCGAGTGGGCAAAAATGGAGTGCTTACAACTGCTACTCTTTTCTGTCTTTGCTTATAGATGTTGGGGACTGTAGAATTTCCCACTACCTGGCTATAGTGTATACGCATACTACCAAAAATTCTAATCTGATTAGCATAGCCTAATCTACGTGATTGGAATCGTACCTTCGAGATCTCTCTAGTTTAATCCCGAAAATAAGAATCAGCACCAAGCACGAATCAGCAAGCTCGAACTCAACCTTCGGACTTCTGCTGTATTCCTCGTATACGCCTTGCTCTATAGAGAGTGGGCTCACTGCTACTAGGGATTCTCTTCCTCACAAAATCATGTATCTCTCAATTATGTGTAGAGTGTGTAACCCTAGCAGCTCTTAGAGCGCGTATATATATAGGCTACAACAGGAACCATAGGATTAGTATAATTAGGGCTTCCTACGCAAATAAGGACTCCTAATCCAACCAGGATTAGTCTTTATTTACGTAAATTATAATTCATACCACTAAGGAATTATAATTGCACTCCCTGTTATACTAGAAATTATATTTCGAGCTCCATATTATTAAATGCTTATTTATCTCCCCACGTTAAGATTACAGATACCCGTCTATTAAATTAAATTACTGACAATTAAATTTAATAGACTTATTTAATTCCTTGAGACCTTCCACTTAACTTATTTGATATGTCGGATTCATAATCCACCTGCAGGGTTTGACATAATCAAAACTTATAAGCATCCTCAAGGGGGTATCATCAATCCCTATACGGGAACGTAGATTCCATCAATAATAAATATTCACCATACACGTAATGTCATTGTCCAACTCACTGAGTTTATTGACCCTTAAAGAATCTCACTCTTCTATGAATCAAAACAATAAATACTACATGCACGTGTCTATTTATTACATTAGGATTAAGAGCATAAGCACTCATAATAATCATGAGGTATTAATTGTTTTATATAGTCAGTATAAAAACAATTACCCCAACACGGTCCTGTTCAATACACACAAAGTGTACTAGTGCAAGGAGTTGGAACTATACCATTCCCCACAGTCAAGACAGACCTATTAAAACCTTGTACTACAGTCCTACTGATGGTGTGTCCATTTCCATCTAAGACTGCGAACGATTAACTTATATTCCATAAGAACCGATGATCTGATCTTCCGTGTGTAAGTCGTACTCTACACACCAAATCATCTACTATATAGAATAAGAGACACACATGCATAATCATTAAATAAATAACGCAATGCAAACATTTCTCACACAGATTCTCATTAAAATGGAATAACTAATTTATTAATAAATACTAAAGTCACTTCACAAAGCATGTCTTTTAGTATAAATTCCCAACAGTAGAACACAGAAAGCATAGAGTAAGAGTCCCATGTTGACTGCAAGGCGATTGAAGGGACGAAATTTGAAGGTTTTTGAAGACTGGAACTTGAAAATAGCAATTTGGCCCAAGGGAGAGTTTAAAATCGGGTTTTTTAGGGAAAAAGGGCAAAGCTGCCCGGATTTTGACATTGGCGCCACTAGGAGTGGTGCCTGGTTTAAAATAACCTTGGTGCCACTGCTAGTGGTGCCATGTTCTGGAATCAAAACCAACGAATTTCATATTTGAAGCTCGCGGTTTTGAGGTTTTGGGAGAGAGTTTGTGAAGGATTGTGAGTGTTGAGCCGTATTGCATTGAAGGAGTGACTTTGGGCAATGTCGGAGAAGTGCTAGAAGTGGTCACCGTCATTGGAATAGTTGCCGGAGAAGAAGATTTCACTGAAAAAGTAAGAGGTGAGTTTTTTGTTTTGTGTTAATTTTGGTGTATAGAACTCCGTTTCAATCATGCAAATAGTCAAAATCAATTTTTGATGTGTTTTGAACACTTTGGCAAAGTTATTTTTGCATTTTGATGCTTGATTGATTGAATTTGGTTAGTTTTGGATAATTATGTAAAGAGGGTTTTTGCAGAAATTGGGGATTTGCTCTTGTAGCTTTGGGTATTAAATTTTTCGGCTACATTTTTATACTATGTGGCTTAGAAAAATGTGTTTAACAGTCGTATGAAATTTCATGATTTTTTTGAAAACTTTTTGAATTTTTGATTTTTCGAAAAGTAGAAAAATAGTTAGAAAATAAAATAAATAATGAAAATATTTGAATTTAACCTTTAGTAAAATATGAGAATATTTTAGAAAATATTTGAAGTAGTTTTGAAAATTTTTGTGATAACTTTGAAAGCAATTGGATTTTTGAAAATTAGAACATGTCTTTGCAAATTTGACAATATTGAAAATGTGCACAGACTCTTTTGTGTGTTGGTATTAAGTGATTGTGATATTGTGAAGTGCACTATTTGTGTCTTGTTATCGTGTTGTGGGCTTTGTAGGGACTATTTACAAACGAGACTCTGTCGAAATTTTTCAAAATTAAGAAAAAAGTTAGAAAAATTTTTAAATGAAATCTGTTTAAAGGGAAAATATATAAACCTATGAGGGTGGGGCTTTTTTGGTAGAGAAGGCCCCGATAAACTCGGAAGAAGTTTTTGAAATAGGGAAATACTTAGAAATTTTTAAAAGAAATCTTTTTGAAGAAAAAAGAGGTAAAACCCTTGAATGTGGGGGTTTTTTTGACAGAGAAGGCCCTGAGAAAGTTGGAGCGCCTAAAACTATTGAAGGAAAAACTTAAAAATGGTTTTTGAAGTTTGAATAAAACGTTTTAGGAAATATTTTAGAAAATTTTTGAAAACGGACCTTGAGATTGGAAAACTTTGAAATTAATAGGAATTTTTTGGAGGATTGAAAACTTGAATTTTTTAGAATAATTTTGAAGAATATTTTTTGGAAGAAGAATTTTTAGAAAACCTTGAAACTTGATTGGAATAGGAATCTTTTGAAGAAGAAGCCTAGAAAAGTTTTGAGATAGACTTCGATTAAAAATTTTTGAGATTTATTTTGAAATGAACTTTTAATTTTGAAGAAACTATTTTGATTTGAAACTTGGACAAAACATGTAGAAAATTCATTTCAATTTGAAATTTGACTTTTTACAGACAAAATGTTTAGAAAATTCATTTTGACTCGAAACTGAAAATTTTGAAGGCAAAATATATAGAAAATTCATTTTGACTTGAAACTAGAAATCTTTCAAAAGCAAAATGTATAGGAAATTCATTCTGACTAGAAACTTGACTTTTAAAATCAAAATATGTAGGAAATTTATTTTGACTTAACATTTGAAATCTTTTTTTATTTTTTTATTTTTTTTATATCTCTTACCTTACCATATGTCGACGTTCTTACCTTGATTTGGCTTTTAGGTTGGCTAACGCAATTTTGAGTCGGCTGAGAGCTTGGCATAATAGATATCCTCTGGATGAGTAAAACATCTTCTGTTGATGCTTTGGTCAGGTGGCTTCACTCCTTTCAATGCAGCTTATTCTGGGATTCATGGAGGCGATGATTCTTTTTCAGCAACCTGACTTATCTCTTTTCCATTTCGAAGAATGCGAGTTTACTCCCACTCCCCATGAGTATGGTTTTCTCCTTGATTTTTGAGATGATTCTGCTGACATTGTGGGACCTATTTTCCCTAACGGTTGCATCACGGTTGTCTCATCCCAGCTTGGATTCCAGCGTGTAGTTCTTTCGTCTACCTTCCTGCCCCAATTTCTTTGCGTTCTAGTGGAGTTCCTATTTTTCCGGTTTGAGTTTGCGACTAGCATGGTAGCTCATTCGGGTGATTGGCATACTTCCCAAGACTGGTCTATTTCTCGCATGGTTGTTCTAGCTTTGCTTCTTCTGAACTTCTTGATGTTTCCATGGGGAGACGATTTGGTTTACTGTCGATTATGTGCATTATTCACCAAGGTTCATAAGGGGCACTCCTATGCTCCCATGGTTGTGGGGGAGAACCTTGTGAGCCTTACGAGATTCCAATAGGGGGTTGATGCTCACTTTCGGGGATGTGTTGCGCTCTTCCAGCTTTGGGCGATCAGGCACTTATTTATTACTCCCTTATTCCAGCATACGTGGTACCCTGAGCTTGACCATGTATGCTTTTTGGTGAGATCTCAGAAGGCTATTGTGGATGATGAGAGGTTCTCACAGACTGCTGCGGCATGGGCTAACTACCTTCAAGGCATGAGATCGGGCATAGTCAGGTGGTATTCAGGACTATTGGTAAGTATTGCTTGAGAGTTCAACCTCCCGGGAGGGCCTTCGTGCCTTTAGAGGGCCTACGGGGCATTGCTCCTGGTGTGCTGTCGCGGGCACCCAAAAATGATATCGATACCCAAAAACAATTATGTAGTAGTGAGTAAGGATCATTCCCACGAAGAGTGTTTAGTCTCGTTTTATGCCATGTGAACAAAGAAGGGGGGTTTTGAATGTAATGAAAACTATTTTAATAATCACAACTACAAAACAATTCAGATTAAAGTATTGAAATCAATCAGAAGAACAAACATTGGTCTAGATCAACATCCACCATCAGAATTTACAACTGATCATCGATGCAAGCATATCAATTCACTCTTTGAATATTCACAGTTGAAACTATTTTTCTATCTCTCCTTAGTTGTAGTTTATCAGAAACAAGTAATCTGATTAACCCTAACTATTAAACAACCCAGGCAAGCACACAATGTTTAATCTAGCAGCAGCCTTAAGAATTAGAGAGATCAATGAAACTAAACAACACAAGCACAAGCGGCTGCATTTAATTTAGTCGAATGCCCTTCCTAAGATATAATAATTCCCAACGTAGTAAATCATTAAATCACAATTGCTTCATAAATCAGAGGAATCAAACAATTACGGATTTGATATCTAACTCAGCAGTAGATTGCAATGATTAATAAACTAGTAAGCCTCCTAGCGATTAAACAAGACAATCATGAAAATAGGTATAGAACAACATTCGCTACTCAAAGCATAAATTGAATAATGAAAACAAATTAGATCTCACAGTTTATTATTAATTCCGAGGTTTCTGTCTCCTTTGACCAAGATTCAGAGTTTAGCCACGCAGGGCCATGAAAACAACTCAAATAATGACCTTGAATAATACGAAAAACGTCAACAACCCTAAAAAAAAATAGTCCTAGCTTTTATAGGCTTCTGAAAATTTGCAACTGTGCACGACCGTTCAAACGCCCTTGCCACTGTTCGAACGCATCAGACTACCATTCGAACGGTACGTGGAACACACTTCAAACAATAAAACCTGCTCTCTAAATCTTTCGAACACTTTTTTGAACCTGAACTTGATGTGTATCCGTTTGACGTAGCGTTCGAACGCATACTCCCCAATTCAAACGCCTCTTGGGACCGTTCGAACGCTTCTTCAAACGCTTTTTCTGATCTCGCGCGAATTTGCCACTTTTAAGCTAGGTTCTTCTTCCTGGGCATTCCCTAGCACCCTAAGTCAAAATATAAGAATAGTGAGTATCTTTAGGTACTAAATAAGTAAAAAAGATTAAACATTAAGGGAGAAAAATATGAAATTTGTATTCTCATCAAATTCCCCCACACTTAACATTTGCTAGTCCTCGGGCAAAACTCAAACTCACTTTCCTGATATATCAAAGTCTCAACAAAGAACAACCAAACTCTTCAAAACTCATAACATATCATAAACAACATTCTCAAATAACTCACAATCACTTAGCAACCATTTCCACTTAAAGATGGAGTAAACTAAATATATAGACCCTCACGGAAATAAACACTCGACTCTCATGTATTTAAAGGGTATGTGTATCACTGAAATTCATTCCAATAGAAATGATCTACCATAGGCTTGCATCTCTTCTCATTCTCCACTACGAGGATCACATACATAACACGAATCATAAGGACTTTTCAAAGGTTATAACGGGATTTAGGGTCAAGATGGGAAATATTTGGAAATGTAGCACAAAAGCCATCGAAACTAGTGGGGCAAAAATGAATCAACTCAATTTCAAATATATAAAAGATGTAAAACCAATCACTCCATTCAACAGTTTCTATCTTTGTATATATCCTATATAAACAAACCCATTTCTTAGAATTTCAGGAGGAATTATGAACATGGATAATTTGTAACATTAAAAGCAATTTCCTCCATCGCTTCCCTTCTCTTTTTTCTTCCTTTTTCCTCTCTTTTTTTTTCTTTCAAAATTACATCAACAATAGAACTCATGAATTAAGAATGAAAACATGTTCCTTTTCACCAACCATAGCCCTACCACAATTTCGGACACCCCCACACTTATTTCTTACGCACCCATACATATCATAAGGATGAACAATGCTCCACTAGCTCTACGGCTTGGGTAAAGGCATTATGTTTTTTCGGGTTTAAAGCTTGTTATGTGGGTTCACAATAATGACATATCAAGCTCAAAAGGGTTCACAAAGGGAAAAATTAATTACAAGGTAGGCTATTTGGCTTATGTAGCTTATAACAAAGATTGCCTTAATTATGTTCATGCATGCATGTGTCAATATGACCTTGAAGAGAATCAAGGCAAGTTCTAGAGAAACAAATCCATGGAAGAATATCTCACATGAAATAAAATAGTGACTGATATGGATGTGTCAGTCTAAAGGCTCAAAATCTCACTAGCTTTTGTTTACCAAATTTAGTCACTCCAATCTCAAGTAAAATAACTAGACTAATTAATTCTAAATTGGAAGATTACTTATTCAATCACGTTATGAATTCTTCAAGCTCAATTGAATCTTGTTATTATTATTTTTTTCAAATTTCAAATTAGAACACAAAAATACTACTTAAATCCCCTCCCCCACACTTTAAACTTACATTGTCCCCAATGTAAAGTAAAATGCACAGAAAGGGTAGAGATAACCAATATATAAATGCGAACATAAGAAAAGAAAAATGAACTTCCCTTGGGTTGCCTCCCAAGCAGCGCCTTTGTTTATTGTTGTGGGCTCGACTCAATGCTTCCTTTTTCAATCCGTATAAATCGGATCCTCAAAGTCCAGTTTCTCCACATTCTCAACTTGAAAACCTTCATAGAAATGCTTAAGTCGATGGCCATTCACCTCGAACACTTTGGAAGTGGCTAAGCTTTGAATTTCAACTGCACCATAAGGAAAAACATTAGTAACAAGAAAAGGTCCAATCCAACGAGAACACAACTTACTCGTAAACAAACAAAGCCGGGACTGGTATAGAAGAACTTTCTAACCAACTTTAAACTCCTTCCTAGAAATCATCTTGTCATGAAAAGTCTTCATCTCTTCCTTGTAAATCCTTGCACTCTCATAGGCATCATTGCGAATTTCCTCCAACTCTTGGAGTTACAATTTCCTATGTTCTCCACTTTCATCCATCTTCATGTTAAAACTCTTGATAGCCCAGTAAGCTTTGTGTTCTAGTTCAACTGGAAGGAGGCATGGTTTCCCAAATACCAATCGATAAGGTGACATACCAATAGGCGTTTTATATGCAATCCTGTACACCCACAAAGCATCATCCAAGCACAAACTCCAATCTTTTTTACTTGGATTGATTGTCTTTTCAATGATGGACTTGATCTCTCGATTTGACACTTCCGCTTGTCCACTAGTTTGTGGATGATATGAAGTTGACACCTTGTGCATTACATGGTACTTTCTCAATAAAGTCGCCATAGTTCGATTGCAAAAGTGAGTACCTCGATCACTTATTAGAGCTCTTGGAATTCCAAACCTAGAGAATATGTTAAGACTTGATAAAATCTGCAACAACTTTAGAATCATTAGTCTTGGTGGCTTTAGCTTCCACCTATTTCGAGACATAATCAACAACAAGCAAGATATAAACATAACTGAAAGATACAGAAAATGGTCCCATGAAATCAATGCCCCAAACATAAAAAATTTCACAAAATAGTATGAGATTTTGTAGCATCTCATTCCTGTGGGATATATTACTTGTCTTTTGACAAGGATCGCATGACTTACAATAAGAATATGAATCTCGAAATAGAGATGGCCAATAGAAACCATTCTAGCACTTTTCTCGTTGTTCTCTTGGCTCCAAAGTGACCTCCACAAGCATAAGAATGACAAAAGGTTAAAATAGACATTATTTCATTTTTAGGAACGCACCTTCTGATCACTTGATCCGCACAATGCTTCCATAAGTATGGGTCATCCTACACATAATATTTGGCATCACTCTTGATCTTATCTCTTTGAGCCTTAGACAAACCAGTAGGTAGTATGTTAATAACCAAATAATTTACAATATTTACATACCAAGGTAATGTCACACTTGCGGAGAATAATTGCTTGTCAGGGAATGTTTCTTGCAAATGAAGTTCATCCTTACATACGCTAAACAACTCAAATGATCAGCGACACGATTTTATGTTCCTCTTTTGT
>CM065386.1:42140000-42280000 GCA_033060915.1 Euryodendron excelsum | reverse complement strand
AGCTTTTATAGGCTTCTGCCCTTGCCATCATTTGAATGCATCGGACTACCGTTCGAACGGTACGTCTAACGTACTTCGAATGGTAAAACCTGTTCTCTAAATCTTTTGAATGCACTTCGAACCTAAACTTGATGTGTATCCGTTTGACGTAGCATGCAAATGCATACTCAGCCGTTCGAACGCCTCTTGGGGCCGTTCGAACGCTTCTTTGAACGCTGATTCTAATTTCACGCGAATTCGCCACTTTTAAGCTAGGATCTTCTTCCTGGGCATTCCCTAGCACCCTAAGTCAAAATATAAGAATAGTGAGTATCTTTAGGTACCAAATAAGTATAAAAGATTAAACATTAAGGGAGAAAAATATGACATTTGCATTCTCATCAGCTCCCTTCTTTGGGATTTGAGTTTTGTGACAGCACGGTAGGAGCCAGGACATTCCCTATCTGGCAGTGGCGATTGAGTTTACCCTTGTCTTTGAGGCATTGATCCCGAGAGCATTGGTAGAGCTAGTCATGGATATATGAAGATCTTTGCTTCCTTATGTGGATGATGACGAGCCATTTTCTAACATGCCCCTTAGGACTGAGAATTACTATTATTGGCTCCAGCTATATGTGTCAGGCCCTAGCAAGCTTGGGGATTTAGTCTTTGAGATTCCTTTGCCCCCCATGGGGTACACAGACTTCTTGACAGCTATGATTGTTCAGGGACGTCATCACAGGCGACAAAATCGAAGACTGATACAGGTGTTATATGATTAGTTGAGGATGAGAGATACTGAGGTAGCTTCCTTAGAGATGTAGTTAGCAACAGCCAGATCAACACACGATAGTCTACGATTGAGTACTTCGTAGGGACATAAGCAGTCACGAGGTGCCCCAGACATTTCCACTCCCCCAGAGGATGATACTATTGATATTCGGTCTTTGCAAGAGACTGTGGAGTCCTTTACCCAGGAGAGGGATATGCTTCTAGCTAGATGTATAGACTATAAGCAGGGCTGGCTTGGATCATCGATGGTTGGTGCTTCTTTGAATGCTTCTCTTGTGGATGGTGAGCCAATCGATCTTTTCTTAGTTGATTCCTCTTCTGATGGTGATGGAGAGAGTTACATTTTTACTCCTCGTTCCTAGATTTATTGATTCCTGCATTTATAGAGAGACTGATTTTATTATAGTATTTTTTACTTTTTTTTCCCCATGGATTTGTAGCCTTTCACATATCTAAGACGTTTTCCCTGTATAATTAGTACAAAAGCATGCTTAAGAAATTTGAATGAAAAATTACTCCTTTTTTGTTTGATGCTTTGACTGCCTTATTGCTCCGGAAGAGGATCCTCTGCTTCCTTTAACTTTAACTGGACTAATTCGGAGAATGTTTTCTGAGACATCTTATGATTTATCCACCTTTGCTTTCATGCTTGTAATTTTTGGGAATGCTCATGCCTTGGATTATCTCTTACACCCCGGCTCCCCATTTTCCTTCTTTTTTTTTATTGTTGGTGCCCATGAGGATTTTCACAGTCCCAGCTCTGTCATTTTTGCGCCAAGGCACCTTTGTAGGTTTTCACCAAGGTCGACAGTTTTGTATCTTGCCATATCCCTACTTTTTTACCAATGGTACCCTCTCGGATTTTCACCTCATCATCGGGAATGGGCTTATTTTTCTCTCTTCTCCCTTTTTCTTTCTTTAGCTAAGTCTCTGGTTTCTGTTGAGAAGCTTCTAAATACTACTTGAGCCGTCTCCCAGCTTTCTTTACCAAGATCATATTCCAACGAGCTCATTTGGAATAAGCAATTTAACCCAGATCTGAAAGGAATTGAAGGTTCATGACGCGGGTTTCTATTTTAGAAGAAAAGGAAATGGGCTAAAACCTACCATTCTACTTTGCTTTTGATTCCAATGATCATTGTTGTTGATTTTGGTCTACTAGCACTTTTTTGCATTTTTCCACCTTGCTTTTGATACCTTGCCCCCCCTTTTTTTTTGGGATGCATTTTTTTTAGTGCTTTACTTTGACCTAACACGATCATTCGGTTAGGGGACTTCTTTTGAAAGAAATTAATTGGCTCAAAGGGTTTGACAATGGTTGCTTTTGACTATATGGCAAAATGAAACAAGGGCCTCCCGTCGTTTCAAAATTAAATTACTTAGTCCATAGAGCTTTACCACTAAAATTTTGACCATGTTTGATTGATAAGCTGAGATTAAGGAAAGTAAATTTCATTGCTTCCAAATAGAAAACAGAGGTCCAGCTTCCGGAATCATATATAGTAATGTTTGACAACGTCAGAGTTCAACGGACTAGATAATTCATGGCCATCCATTTCTTCCAGAATAAGAGCTCCTCCAGACAGGACTTTCTTGACCACGAATGACCCTTCATAATTTGGAGTGAATTTCCCTTGTGCTGCCTCTTGGTAGGGGAATACCTTTTTCAATGCTAAGTCTCCCGGTTGGAATGATTGAGGCCTCACCTTCTTATCAAATGCCCTAGCCATTCGTTTTTTTATAGCATTGAGCGTGATAGACTGTAGCTAACCGCTTCTCATCTAGCAGGCAAAGTTGAGCTTATTGGTTTTTGATCCATTCAGCTTCATCTAACTTGGTTTCCATTAAGATTCTTAAAGAAGGAATCTCGATCTCAACGGGAAGGACTGCCTCTATGCTGTAGACCAACTCGAAGGGGGTACTTTCAGTAAAAACCCTCACGGTGGTTCAGCAAGCCATTAGTGCAAAGGGGAGTTTCTCATGCCAGCCTCTATAGTTGTTAATCATTTTTCAAAGTATTCTCTTGATTTTTTTGTTAGCTACTTCTACTGCTCCGTTCATTTGAGGCTGGTAGGTGACTGAATTTCGGTAGGTAATGCGGAACCTTTCGCACAATTTTGATATCAATTCCTTATTTAGATTGGAGGCGTTGTCAATGATGAGTGATTCAGGAATCCCATATCGGCAAATGATGTGATTTTTTTATGAACTTCTCCACGAGCTTCTTGGTGACATGAACATAGAAGATTGTTTCCACCCACTTAGTGAAACAATCAATAGCAACCAGGATGAATCGATGACCATTGGAGGCTTTGGGAGTGATGGGACCAATCATATCTATTCCCGAGATAGAAAAAGGCCATGGGGCCGACATGGAATGGAGTTTCATGGGTGGTGCTTTGATCTTATCCTCATGTATTTGGCACTTATGACACCGAAAAACGTATTTAATGCAATCTGACTCCATTGTTAACCTGTAATATCGAATTTAGAGGATCTTCTAAGCAAGCGTGTGGCCATTCATGTGGGGATTGCAAACCCCCTCGTGTACTTCCTCCATGATAGTTTTGGCTTTGATGGCATTGACGCATTTCAAAGGTCTAAACCAAGATCTTCTGAAAAGCTCGTTTTCGGCCATAAAGTAATGTCCCGCCAAACAGTAAATGGTCTTCCTATCTTGATGTGAGGCCGTATCAGGGAATGCCTTTGTCTAGATGTATCTCTAAATATCATAAAACCACGGTTGCCCATCAAGCTCAGTTGTTGTGTCAGTGCTCTTGTCAATCTTGATTGTTGCGACTAAAGTGGCTAAAGCATCGATGAAGTTGTTCTTTGCTCCGGGTATGTGATGGAAATCTATGCTTCTAAATAGTTAACACAAATCCTTGATCTGTTGGTGATACGGGGAGAGCTTGGCCTATCGGGTTTGATATATGTCCTTAGACTGTTGAATAACTAGATCTGAATCTTCGAAAATAGCCAGTTCGTCAATATTCTTTTCCAATGCTAGCCTTAAACCAAGGATACAAGCCTCATACTCAGCGATGTTATTGGTGCATGGTTCTAGTTGTAACTTGCCCACAATGGGGTAATGACTTTCCGTTTCTGATACTACTACCGCTCCAATGCCGATTCCTCTTTTGTTAGCAGCTCCATCAAAATACATCTTCCATCCAGTTTCTGCCTGCCCTTTAGTCACATCATTGATGCATAATATATCCTCGTCGGGGAATTGAGCTTCCATGGATTGACACTCATCGATAGGGTTCTCGGCCAAATAATCAGCTATTACCTGCCCCTTGATTGCTTTACGGGTAGTAAATACAATATCGAATTTTGACAAGATCATATGCCATCGTGCAATTCTGTTGGACAAGGTTGGTTTCTCGAATATATACTTGATGGGGTCTATCTAAGAGATGAGGAAAGTGGTATGATAGAGCATGTAATGTCAAAATCTGTAGGCCGCCCAGGCTAATGCGCAGCAAGTTTTCTCGAGATCAAAATACTTTATTTTGTATGGTAGGAACTTCTTACAAAGGCAGTAAATGGCTTGCTCTTTTTTCCTTGTTTCATCATGCTGCCCCAGAACACACCCCATGGAAGTATCCAGAACTAACATGTACATCAACAGAGGGCGGCCCGGGGTAAGAGCCACTAGGATTGGAGGATTCCATAAGTATTCTTTGATTCTTTTAAAAACTATTTGGCAATTATCATCCCATTCCTTCAAAACATCTTTCCTGAGGAGTTTGAAAATAGGTTCACATAGATGAGTCATTTGAGTGATGAACTTGCTAATGAAGTTTAATTTTCCCAAGAAGAACTGGATCTCCTTTTCCCCTCTCAGAGCTGGCATTTCAACGATGGACTTGACTTTGGCATGATCAATCTCTATCCCCTTTTCATTGACTATAAACCCTAGTAACTTCCCTAAAGATACCCCGAACGTGCATTTGGCAGGATTCAGCTTGAGTTGGTATTTACAAAGCTAGTCAAACACCTTTCGTAGGTTGAATAGGTGGTATTTCCGTTACTTGGACTTAATAATCATGTCATCCACATAAATTTCCACTTCCTGATGCATCATGCCATGGAATAAGGTTACCATGGCCTTTTAGTAGGTTTCCCCAGCATTGCGAAGTCTGAATGATGTAACTTTATAATAATATACTCCCCAGGGGGTGATGAAAGTAGTATTTTCCCAATCTTTGGCTAACTTGATTTGGTTATACCCTGAAAAGCTGTCCATGAAGGAGAACATTTCATGACCTGTCGTGTTGTTAATGAGCAAGTCTATGCGTTGGAGAGAGAAATCATCCTTTGGACAGGCCTTGTTGAGGTCCTGAAAGTCGATACACATCCGTACTATGCCATCTTTCTTTGGAACAGGGACAAATTTAGCTAGCCACTGGCAATACTCTACTACTTGCAAAAATCTTGCTTGGAACTATTTAATCACTTCTTCTTTAATTTTTAGGCTCCATTCTGGTTTAAGTTTTCTCAACTTTTGCTTAAAAGGTTTCATCTACGAGTCTAGAGGTAATCTGTGTTCCACGATGGATTCACCCAGCCCAAGCATGTCCTGATAGGACCAAGTAAAAACATCCAGCTATGCACGTAATAGTTCCAATAACTCTTTGTGCTACCATTGATCTAACCCCGTGCCAATTTTGAGTTCTTTTGGATTTCCTTTATCCCCCAAATTAACTGTCTTTGTCTCTTCAATGTTTGGGGTGTTACGGTTCTCATGTCTTTCTATTTATTCCCGAATTTCCTCTGGTACTTCTTTTAAATAGTTCACATCCACTAGAATTTTCAGTTATTGATAATCAAATTCAGTGTTAAAGTCATTATTTGTCAAGTTTGGCATTCTCTGGATTAGTCGAGTAAGGCGTCAGATGCAAGGGTCCCTAACATGGAAAATAATGCATGATGAATCAAACAAAAAGGAATATTTTCCATTAATAGTGAAGTGATTTAAAAGCTTAAAATAAGTAAATCATAAAGATAGAGTTTGTTTATGGTAAGTTGGATGCTTCGGGATTTGCTCTAGCGAGCTTTGTATCGAAACTTGTGGGTATGCATGATGTCTTCGCTAGCCTAGTTGTGCAAGTTTTCACTTGGGAGCATTGCTCAAATGGACCCATCTTGAGTTATTTCAATGTCGGTTATCATGATGGGTGTTTCTTCTTGAATTTTCCTCTTCTTCGAACCTTTATCTGACCCAGACACCACCTTTCCCATGTCTAATTGCTTGAATTGATCAAAGAGCTCCATTATTGCTTTTTTTTTCAGCCCTCTTCTTCTATGCTGCCTCTCTTATTTCTTGTCTTGTAGGTTCATACCCCAGCCCAAAGGTAGGTTCGACCAATAGTATTTCTATGATATCGGGCCTTCCTTGTAAGTACATCACTAAACCTTTTCCCAGATGGAATCCATTTGTTTTGAAGTAATGTGCTATCATCTGAGAATTCTCAAAATATTTTGGCTCCACTCGATCCTCCTTCTGTATGACGGTGACATATTCAAATGACTGGATGTAGGAAGGGGATGATTCTATGCCTGGCGAGACGATGTCAACTTTGTATATGGTGAACTCTTTTTCAGCAAAAATGAAAATCAACTTGGAGCCGATGATGAACTTGAGTGTTTGATTAAGCCTAGAAGGGACTGCGCCTCCCGAATGAATCCAAGGTCATCTAAACAACAAGTTATAGATAGCCGGAATATGCAGGACTTGAAACTTGATTGTGAAAGTTACGGGCCCTATTTCAATGAGCATTTCAATTTCCCCCATTGTTTCTCTTTAGGAACCATCAAAGGTATGGATAACTGTGTTGCTGTTATTCAAATAGGTTTTGTCTATTCCAAGCCTTTCTAAAGTATAATATGGGCAAATAATCAGGGATGAGCCATTATCTATTAATAATTTGGCCACCATTTTTTCTCTTGTTTTATGGCCACATACAAAGCACGGTTATGGCCCGTTCTGTCGGCAGGAATCTCGTCATCGAAGAAGGTAGTGGTATTTGAGGCCATGATGAGACTCACCATGTTATGCAGGTTATCTGGCATGAAGTTCTCAGGCACATGAGCATCTTTAAGGATCCTCAGCAAAGCATCCCGACATACTTCAGATGTGAGTAGCAAGCCTAACATTGAAATATGGGTCAGGGCTTTTCTAAGTTATTTCATGATGTTGTAGTTAACCTTTCCCAGAGCTTTGGTAAATTCTGATATTTCTTGATTTGTTGGTTGGTTAGAGCTTTCCCTCTCTTTATATTTTCCTTTCCTCTTTCTTTCCACTTCAATAGAGGTGTAGAGTCGCCCTGACCAGGTCATCCCTCCTATTTCTGCTACAAGCTCCTCAGTGTTTTTGTCAGGAGGGTAATTTCACAAGACATTATGAAGACTGGATATTGGCAATTGGGTTATAATGGGAAGTGTTAGTTTTGGGTTTACGGGCACAGGGACTACCATAGGTGAAGGATTGGTGAGGATGGGCAACGTGGTGGACACAATCGATTCCTATGGTAGGACCAAGGGTAACAAGGGTTGTATGGCTCCTTGGGTGTTGGTTCGAGGTTCAAGCCCAGCCATGGCAACTATGGGTTCAGGTTCAGGCAGAGAAGAAAGGATAAAACGGTAATAAGGAGGATTAAGTAAGGTTTCAATGGTTAGCTTCATGTTGGATTGATGAGGTTGTATAATTAGGAAGGTATGGTCTTGATATTCTGGCTCCTTTAGGACATAAGCCGTTCCTTTGGGAATGACAATAGATGGGTTATGCGGGATGCCTTTGCTAGAGTTTTTGCTTTCCAATGGTATACTCTCTTGCAGCTTGTGAATAATGACTTTTACCAAAACGGAAGAGGTTGAACCAATATTCCTTTTCCTTGCCTAGAAGGATGAAATGAAAACAAGAACACAAGTCGCAAGTTAGTGTTTGATTTTAAAAAGCCTTATGCGATGCATGTCCTAGGAATGTCCCATCTTAAAAGGGAGACTAAACATGATGGATTTGGCTCATTTTTATGGAGATAGGGGGTTTGCCCCTGTATGTAGATACCTTACCATTTGAGTGGGGACATACATTCATTCATTCATTCATACATAAAAAATAAAGAAGTACATTGAACTTTGGAGTTTAAATACAACGGAGACAGAGTATATTTTAATAAGGGGAGAGGGAACACTTTCCTTGGGACTTGCACCTATGTACTTTTACATTTGAGATCCTATTATACTCTTAAGTTTTCGGATTCACCTTTTTTGAGCTTGGTGTTGAGAAGGTCGTTGAGGGACCTTATTGTTTGATTGCCCCTTGTCTTCTTGGCAACCTTATCTCCACGAGCACAGAGAGATTTGGGCCCCTCTTATGAAATTACTTGAAATGCATGCTATGAGTCCTTAGGGTTACATCGGAGCCCTTAGGATTTTGGTAGGTTTAATACAAAGGGAGAGTGGACTTGGTGTCGTTCTCTTTGGGTTGACCATATGCATGAAGATGCAATGACTTGAGTTACTTTGGAACTCTTGTCTTGACATAGAATATTGAATACATGAACATGGATATATAAAGTAAAGAGAGAGAAAATGCATTTGTAAAGTAAACATGGATGCATTAGCAGTCACACAGGCATTATAACAGCAAGAATACAAGCATTATAACAACAGGAATAAACAAGCTTAAAGGAAAGTAAAACAGTTGCCCTTTTCTTCATGGTTTTGAAATCGACGTGCGTGTCATAAATCCGGTAGAGGTTTAGCTATGCATGGTGTCTACATGAGCATGAGGTTGAGAGTTTACTAATACTTCCTAAAAAGGCTCGGTTCCCAGTTTTTCAAACCTAGGCCCACTCCCTGAGATGGTGCCATATCAGTTGGTAAACCAAGCGAGGGAACCATCAAGAGGCAATAGGCGAAGAAACTGACACAGTATCTTGCCCACAACCAATATACTGTTCCCCCTTCTAACTAGAAGGGATATAATTAGGTAAAGAATGCAAGTATGCAAATGTTTGTGCACAATGTTCTGTGTGTGTGAAATTTTAAAAAGCGGAGGAAAGGGCCCAACAACTCCCATCCATCCTGTCCATTCCATACATACATTTATGACATACATGATAGTAAATATAACATGAAATAAATTTGTGAATAAAGGTCCACCTACAAAAATAAAGATGCAAAAGTCAGTACTTGAATGATAAACTTAATGCAAGATTGAAAAATTAAACGTAATTGAATGCAAGCAATGACATATTTTTTAAAATATCTTTAAAAAGTTTGATTTCAAAAGTTTAAAGTGGATAGAATTGAACAAATTAATCAAAGACTCTAGATGAGTGAGGGTGAAGAGACATTATATTGGCCTAACCCTCAAAGCGTCCCCAGTGGAGTCGCCAGCTGTCGCATCCTGATTTTTTTGCACTTGAGGAAGATACGCACAAGTAGAAAAAACACGGTACTCTCTCGTTAGAACTCATCCTCTTAGAAGGACGAGTGTGACTAGGTTTGAATTGGAAATTGATTTAATTAAGACCTTTGGAAAAAGGTTTGGAGACACCACCTAACTTGATTAAGATAAATTAGGTCACCTAAAACTAAGTGCAATCCGAAGATTATACTTAGGGCTTTTGAAAAGGTTTTGAAAACTTTCTCAAGAGAGGCACTTTAAGAAAAGAGGTTGTTTGGCAACCTTTGGAAATATTAAAGCCCTTTTTGAAAATAACTCTGTTTTTTGTTTTCGAAAATAGTGATTTTAGGTTCGGAGGTTGGTTACGTATAGGGAAGATGTACTAAGCCATCACCCTACCATGCCCTTGTGGTACCTACATGTCTATTCATCGTAGGTTCACTCATTTAAAATATTTGATTAATGAATGTCCAACACTATCCACTTTAGAAAAGAAGTTTTAGAAAAATGTTTGATATGATGCATGACATACAAGTGCAAGAGAAGAATTTAATTTCGAAAATAGATTTAAAAAGACTTGATTTGAAATTTGAAAGAAAGTTTAGAAATTGGAATTGGAGATTTGAAAATAGATTTTAGAATTAGAAACTTGAAATAGATTATAAAATTGAAAAAAGGTTGTGGAATTGGAAATTTGAAGAAAGTTGTGAAATTAGAAATTTGAAAAATGTTATGACCGCACTTATAAGTGTTGCCTACGTATCCCTTTGTTGGGAATTAGGTTAGTCGTAGTTTAGACACGAGTCCGATTGAAAATAGACATTTTTAGGTTTTTGAAAAGCTTGATTTGAAAAGATCCGATTTGAAAGAGTTTGATTTGAAAAAAAAACAGTTTGATTTGAACTTTGGATAGAATATCAGAAATTGAAATTGGATTTATAAAAAAAAAAAGATTTGAGTTTTAAAAACATTTTTGACTTAGATTGAAGTTGGAAAACCATCTTGGTTTAGAAAGGAGTTTTATAAAAGAATTAAAACTTCTTAACTTGGGATTAGGATTGAACTAGGGTTTAGGTATCCTAAGGTTAGAACATGTAGTTGAATTATGAAGGTTTGATTTTAGAAAGTTGGATTTAGGAAAGATTCGAATTAGAAAAGATGGATTTAAAGGAAGATTTGAAAAGAGATTTGATTTGATTTAAAAAGGCTTGACTTAATCACTTGATTTGAATGAATTTAGAAAGTTAGGCTTAGGAAAGACTAAATTTTCGAAATCTTTGAATTTATAAAGGTTTCAAAATAGGAAAGTTTCGTTTTAGAAAAGTGCCAAATTAGGAAAGTTTTCGAATTTAGAAAGATTTGAACTTAGAAAAGTTTTGAATTTTTGAAAGATTTCAAATTAGGAAAGTTTTGAATTTAGAAAGATTTGATTCCTATTTCCTAAAGCAGAAGATTAGATTTTATTTCCAAAAATAGATGATTTGATTTGGTTTCTAAAATTGGAGGATTTGATTTAGTTTCCTAAACGGGAAGATTTGATCTAGTTTCTTAATTTGAAAGATTGGATTTGACATGGCATTGAAAAGGTTGAATTTTGAAAATCTAGGATTTGTAAAGCTATGATTTGATATAGAAAAAGAGATTTTGAAAATCTAGGATTTAATATAGAAGATAGTTTTAGAAACCTATGACTTGAAACAAAAAAAAGAAGTCATGTTTTCAGGAAAGAGAATTAGGGTTTCCTAACCATGGAATCTAGGGCTTGACTCGGACTCCAAGAAAAAGAGTTTTTGGAAAGTAGATATTTTGAAGAGAGTTTCTAGGAAAGAAGTTTTAGGAGATTTTTTAGAAAGTAGATTTTTGAAAGAAAGTTTAAAAAGAGTTTTCAGAAAGTAAATTTTTGAAGAGAGTTTTTGGCAAGAAGTTTGAAAAGCAATTTTGGAAAGGGACTTGAATATGGACTTTTGAAATCTTTTGAATGTCTCACTTTAAAATAATTCTAACCTTGAAGAGATTAGGACCATCCTAAGTTGGTGGTTTTGAAAACAACATGGATTTGGAATATGGACCAATATGATCCCATTGAATATCACACTTTCCTAAAACAACCCTAACCATGGAATGGCTAGAATCATCTTAAGATTGTGGTTTTGATGAAAAGCAATTTAGGGTTTACACCCAAAATATGGACCTTAATGGTTATAGGGAATATAACACTTTCTTAAAACAACCCTAACTATGGAATGGCTAGAATCACTTTAAGGTTGTGATTTTGAAAACAAGTTTAGCAAAAAGAGATTTTGAATGCAAGTTTGAAAGATGATTTTGATGCAAGTTTTAAAAACCACTTTGAAAACAAGTTTCGAAGGGATGTATGGATATGCAAGTAAGGTTATGAACATACATGGTCGAGCTTCATCACATAATCAAGGGAGCCAAATCCACACAGTCTAAGGTTGAACTAGAAGAAAGCCCCTGACATGGTGACTTTCACCTATTCTTCCTAGGCATGAATAGTAAAACCCCTTGTTTTAAGCATACAAGAAAAGAAGGTAGAAGATGGGGAATTAAAATAAAAGAAAACCCAAGTGGGTTAGGAGGAAGAAGAGAGAGGGGGGATTATATAAATATAAAGAGAAAACTAACCTCGGGTTCTTCTAACTTTGTTTGCTTTGCTTTACTTGGACTTTGAGAGCTTCAAACTTGTAGCACTTGAGTCTTCAATGGCTTGCTTTGAGGTTGGTGTATGAGTGTGTGTAAGCTAGGGTCAAAGTATATGGAGGCTAGGATTGAAGAGACTAGAGAGGGCAAGGGTTTGGAGAGACTTCGAGCTCTGTATTTCGAAAAACAGATTTTTTAGACTGAGTTTGTGAACCCTTTTCACATAGGAGGAGGGTCTGTATTTATGGACACAAAATAGCCTAGCACCTGTTGTAGTTGCGCTAGGGCAAAAATCCTACTAACGCCACTAAGAGTGGTGCCAGGCCAATTCTTGGCTTTGTGCCACTTAGGAAAGTTCTAAGGTGGCAAGAAACGTATCTTTCGACTCTTGATACGCAAGGCAAGAGATTTGGGCTCCTGTACTAGTGACTACCATGCAATTTTTGGCTTGACACCACTAGGAGTGACTTTGGAAGGTCCGAAAATGTTCTAGGAGGCCCGGAATGATTTGGAAGTCCAAAAATGGATAGTAACCCTTGAAATAGTGTCCCGAGGGTAACATGCTTGAAAAATAATATCAGGATTGTCAAAATGGTCGACCGAGCTATTAGGGGCAAAATGGTTAACTAGATTAGGAAACTATCGGAATGGACTTGGAATGTTCCATGAGAGGACTTGAAGATTGGAAACACCCTCAAGAATGTTTCAAAAAGTTACCGGTGTGATATCCAGAGCTAGTGTGGTTGGAAAAGGCAACCAGCCCACCAGGGGCAAGATGGTCATTTTGCACCGGACTTGCCGAAATAGACTCGGAATGATCTGAAAATGTGCTGGAAGATTGAGAATACCATTAGAAGTATCCTCGGGAGGTTGTCGATGTTATACCCAGATCATCTTTGGGATGATCTTGGAAGGGTGGACTTATCACTCTAAGGACTTAGGTACTTTGTCAAGAAGCATGCCGAAAAAGCCCCAAGGGACAGTTTGTCAATTTTCACCGGTATGGGCTAGTAGGCATTGGTGTTGACCCGGGTTTTGAGTGCTTCCATCACTCTGTGTGACGAGTTGGTTTCCAAAGGTATCTCGTCCTTTGGTAAACATGTCACAGCCCAAGAGGTGAGTTTAGTCCTGTGACATAGGGGGTTTGTTGGCAATTCCCATTGTCGACTTGTTTACGAGTGTTTCCGCCACTCTGATGGTTGCAATGTTTGCAGGTATTTCAGCCACTTTGACAATGTGCGTTCATTCTGGAGACTGCCTGAACTTAGGAAGATGCTAGATGGACTTATCGTTTGAGGAATCAACTTTCTCAAAAGACGTGCCAAATAATGGATATTCTACATTGGCGGGCTAGCAGGCACCAAAGGTGAACCATTCTACCATCTCAGGGATTTGGGTTCTGTCCCGATCGACAAGTTTGAAGGGACTTAAAATTCTGAAGAGTTTTCTCAGAAAACGTGCTGAACTAGATGGACTTACGGCCTGAGGCATCAACTTTCTCGAAAGGCATGCAGAATTTGATTTGATTTGAATTGAAATTGGATTTGAGATTGAAATAGGGACTTACCATCTCTAAGAAGATGTGCCAATTGGAAATGGACCAAGTAATGCCTCAAGGGCATTTTGGTCATTTTGCCTCTATTGGGCCCGGTGGGCCCACGAAATGATTGATTGACTGGATTGAGTTTAAAATTTTGATTTGGACTTGAATGTGTCTGTATCATGTTGAATATGAGTCCAGACAGACCGAAGATTACTGAGCGGGCAAAAATGGGGTGCTTACACGTATTTATAGACAATTGAAACAGGAATTGGCCTCTGTTGCAGTGGCGCCAGTTCTCTTTTAACCTTAGTGCCACTAGGAGTGGCGCCATGCCATTTGTTGGCTTGGCGACTTTGGCAAGTTTTATGGTGGCGAGAAACGTATCTTTTGACTCTTGCGACGCAAGGTAAAAGATTTGGGCACCTATCCTAATGACTACCATGTAGTTTTTGGCTTGACTCCAGTAGGAGTAACTCCAGAAAGTCTGAGAATGATCTGGAAGGCTGGGGATGGATGGGAACCTCTAAAAGAGCGTTTTGGAGGTAAATGACTTGAGAACCAGTGTCAAAATAGTTGAAATAGGTGACCGGCCCACTAGAGGCAAAGCGGTTATTTGAACAAGAAAAAAATCAAAATAGATCCGGAGTGATTCATGAGAATATTTGGAGGTTTGAAACACTATTGAGAATGTTCTGGGGGATTTCCAATTTGATACCTAAAGCTAGTGTGGATGGAAATGGCGACCAGCCGACTAAGGGCAAAACGATCATTTTGCACTAGGCTTACCGAAATAGACTCAGAATGGTATGGAAAGGTGCTAGAAGGTCGGGAATATTATTAGAAGCATCCTCAAGAGGTTACCGGTTTAATTCCTAGAGTCAGCGTGGCTCTCGGAGGCATTCAGATGCCTAGGGGCAAAATGGTCATTTTGACTGAATGGTTTTGAAATCAATCCGGAACCTACTGGAAGACACTTGAACATGCCAAATTGTCTTTAGAAAAATTTTGGAAAGGTGGACTTACCACTCTGAGGACTTTGGTACTTTCTCAAGAAGTATACTAGAAGGGCCCAAGGGGTAGTTTGGTTATTTTTCACTAGAGTGGGCTAGAAGGCACTGGTGTTGACCTGGGTTTTGAGTGTTTTCGTCACTTTGACAGTGTGTGATAAGTTGGTTTACAAAGGTATCCCATCTTTCAGTAAATGTGTCATGACTAAAAGGTGTGTTCGGTCCCATGACAGGGGTTTTATTAGCAATTTTCAATGTTAACCTATTTGCGAGTGTTTTCGCCACTCTGACGGTTGCGATGTTTGTGAGTGTTTCCGTGACTCTGGTGGTGTGTGTTCATTCTAAAGACTGCCTAATCTCAGGAAGCTGCGGGATGATCTTATCGTCTCAAGACCTTAGGTATTTTCCCGATCAATGAGCTAAATAATATACATTCTACATTAGCAGGCTAGCAGGCGATAGAAGTGAACCGATCTACCATCTCAAGGACTTGGGTTCCGTCCCGATTGACAGGTTTGAAGGGACTTATCATTCCAAGGAGTTTTCTTGGTAAACGTGCCAAACTGGATGGTCTTACTATCTGATAGATTTTTCTTGGTAAACGTGCCAAACTGGATGGTCTTACTATCTGATAGATTAACTTTCTCAAAAGACATGCCAGATTGAGTTTGATTAGTCTGGATTGAAATTAAAACCGGAATTGAAGTTGAAGTTGAAATAGGGACTCATTATCTTTAAGAAGATGTGCCAACTAGAATTGGACCGAGTAATACCCTAAGGGTATTTTGGTCCTTTTGCCTTTATTGGACCTGGTGGGGCCGTGAAGTGATTGATTGATTGGATTGACTTTGGAAAGTTGGTTTAGACTTGAATGTGTTTGTGTCAGTTTGAATGTGAGTCCGATTAGGTCGGAGATTGCCGAGTAAGCAAAAATGGAGTATTTACAATTGCCTCTTTTTTTTTTGTCTTTGCTTGTTGAAGGCAGAAAATGATAAAGTAAGGGTCCCATGTTAACTGCGAGGCGATTGAAAGGATTGGAATTGGAAGTTTTTGAAGAGTGGAGTAATTAGAATTTGACACCCCTTTGGCAAGATTCAGGGTTTTGAAAATTGATACTTTGAAATTGAAGATGATTTTTGAAATGATTTTGAAATTAAAGTTGATTGTTTAAAATAACTTTGAAATTGAAATTGATTGTTTAAAATGATTTTGAAATCGCTTTCTAAAATGGATTGATTTGGATTTGAATTACAAGAGTTTGAAAAATCTTTGAAACTTGGAACGAAACTTTTAAGGAAACTATTTGAAAACCTAGAATTTTAAAAATAGGCTTTTGAAGTGACAGCTTGAAAATCCAAAATTCCTAAAAAGAGGCTTTTTAAGACGAAAGCTTGAAAACCTGACTAATTTGAAAATGGGCCTTTTGAAGGAAAGAGCTTAGGAAACCTATGAAATGTTTTGAGAATGAGACTTTTTAAGGAATAAAGTTTGAAAATCTTTGGAACATTTTTTAGAACAGAGCTTTTGATGGATAAAGCTCGAGAAACCCAATAAATGCTTTTGAGATTAAACTTTTTGAAGGAAAAAGCATTGGAAACAGGGGAGTCTCTTTGAAGTTAAACCTTTTGAAGGAAGAATTTAGAAAACGTAGAAGGGTATTTTTAAAATCAAACATTTTGATAGAAAATGTTAGGACAACCTTGAGAGTGGGGCCTTTTTGGCAGAAAAGACCTCGAGAAACTCGCCTGAAACTTTTCAAAATGAACCAAAGAGTTGAAAATTTTGAAATGAAATCTTTTTGAAGGAAAAAGAGATAAAACCTTTGAACGTAGGGCCTTTTTGGTCTTTTTGGTAGAGAAGGCCCCGAGAAACTCGGTTAGGATTTGGAATTAAAACTTTTGGAAGGGAAAGTTTAGAAAATCTTGAAATAGATTGTTTGATAAAACGTTTTAAGGAAAAAAGTTTAAAGAAACCTAAAAATTGACAAAAACTTCTAAAGGAAAAGTTTGGAAAACTTTGAAAATTAATTTTGAATAAAATTTTTGAGCAAAACCTTTGAAGTAGATTTTGAATAAAACTTTTGAAAAACTTATGGAATGGATTTCGAATACGACTTTTTGAAGGAAAAAGTCCAGAAAACTTTGAAGTAGATTTTGAATAAAACTTTTGAAAAACTTATGGAATGGATTTCGAGTAAAAATTCTAACAAACTTTGAAGTAGATATTGAATAAAACTTTCGAAAAACTTATGAAATGGATTTCGAGTAAGACTTTTTGAAGGAAAGAGTCTACAAAACTTGGAAGTAAATTTTGAATTTAGAAAACTTTGAAATTGATAAAAACTTTTGAAGGAGGAGTTTAGAAGACCTAGAATTTGATAAAACTTTTGAAGGAAAAGTTTAGAAAACCTTAGAAACATGACTTTGGATAAAACTTTTTAGAAAACCTTTGAAGTGGATTTTGAATAAAACTTTTTTAAGGGTTGAAAATTTCTTAATTGGATTACGAATCAGACTTTTTGAAGGAAAAAGCTTAGAAAACCTAGAAAATTGATTTTGAATAAAAACGTTTTGAATGAAAGTCTTAGAAGATCTTTGAAATGGATTTTGAATAAAACTTTTGAAATGACTTCTGAAAGAGAAGGTTAAGAAACCTTAGGAATTGGTTTTAAAATAAGACTTTTTGAAGGAAAAAATTTAAAAAATTGAGATTGACTTGAATTAAACTTTTAGCAAAAAAAAGTTTAGAAACTATTTTGATTTGAAACTTGGACAAAACGTGAGGAAATTCATTTTGCCATGTAGAAAATTCATTTTGACTTGGAACTTGAACTTTTGAAGACAAAATGTTTAGAAAATTCGTGTTGACTCGAAATTTAAACTTTCAAAGACAAAATGTTTAGAAAATTTATTTTGATTGGAAATTTGAATTTTTAAAGACAAAATATATAGAAAATTCATTTTGACTCAAAATTTGAACTTTTGAAGACAAAATGTTTAGAAAATTCATTTGCAGACAAAATGTATAAAAAATTTATTTTGACTCAAAAGTTAAGCTTTTAAAGACAAAATGTTTAGAAAATTCATTTTGACTAAAAAACTTTTTCTTTTTTTGATACGTACCTCTTACCTGTCTATGAAACTTTACCGTATCTCTTTCCTTCTGGCATGTCTTCAAAGTGGTTGATGTGGGAGACAATGATCTACGCAGGAGGCAATGATGAGATCTAACTTAGTCGAGTAGAGGACAAATACTGCCACTGAGGAGGTTGGCCTCGCTAGGGCTATTGTAGAAGATACCCTAGATGAGGCTGTTGGAGATGTTGAGATTACCCTTGCTAGAGCCGATGCTAAGGTTGAGGTTGCGGTAGCTTTTTTAGGAGGCCTATGGTGTAACTGCTAGTGGGGCGGCTTCTTGGCGAGACTCCTAAGGATAGCTTTGGCAAGGCCGATGCTTAAACTTGCTAGATAGATGTTGGACTGGTCGAAAGGTGGTTTGGAGAGATGGGACCTTACATCTGGTAGGCCCTGAGCTTGAGCCAACTTTGTTGATTGAGAAGAGTAATCTGAAGGCTATCTTGTAGATATCAAGAATGCATACTAGCCCGTTTACAGCACATGTCAAGGAGCACTGATGGACAATTCCTAGCTCATGTTGAGGAAGCGTGGATAGTTTAATCTCTTGTCTGGGAGAAGCATGACTTGTTAGTTGAGTTGCAATTCGTAGCCCCAGATTGATTTGTAGGAGTTTTAATGACGAGGATTAGGCAGCTGAAATGCCACGAAGCTTAGTACACAGAGGGCATGCCTTGCGTGGTTAGAAATTACTGCAATGGTGTTTGATTGATATGACTTGTTGAATAGACTTGAGCTTCTAACCATGCCCTAGTTAGTTGTAACTTGGGAAGCTGGATGTCGAATCTTGCCGCGACATCAGAATGTCGTGTTTAGAGACACCTTAGAGTCTTGACAAAGCTTCAGGAGGTGCCCCTTGAACTTGTACCTATATTAGTATCTCATTAGTAAATATTAAGATATAACAGAGTAATCTTAATAAATAAATTATGATATTAGTGCTCATTACTTTGCCATGCTGAGTTTAAAAATTTGTTACCAATGTAGGTTTCCCACAGGTCGGCATCTCTTGACCCATTGTTGAGGTGTGAGAGGTTTTTCTGCTTTGCGGAAACTGTCTTGTTAATGCTACTTTAATTGTTGACCAAGAGATTTTTTTCATTTAACCATTTTTGCCACCTGTGCCCTTGCGGGTTTCAAAGATTCCAGTTCTACCATTTTTGCACATTAGTACCCGTTTTTAGGTTTTCACTGCGTCTGTAGTTTTGTATCTTGCCATGACCCTACTCTTTCACCCATAGCGCCCCGGAGGGTTTTCACTATGTCCTCAGGCCATACTTTTTCTCTTGATTTCTTTCGTTGATGCCGATGAAGACAACTTTTTACTGAATGAGAATAGGAGTATTGAGTGCCTTGATTTGTTTACTAAAGTCGTTGCATTGGTTGAAAACTGTTGATGTTACTTTTGACATTAAGCCTAGAGTTGAGTTGAAATTTCTACTAGATAGAACATTTTCTAATGTAATTATCTTTCTTTGAAGAGCAATAATAGCAATGACCAATCTGAAAGGTCTTTTATTTTGGACTGTACTGTGGGTTTGGTTATGAGGTATTTGAAAGGAAGGGATAAAGACTCAAAACATTTTGCTTTTACTTGGTTTTTAACACCTATGATCACCTTGGATAGCTTGACTCTCTCTCTTATTACTGCTCACTCTCCATTTCCCTTTTTTTTGTTTTTGGATTTAAACATACCCTAGTTATGGTGTTTCCTTTGCTAGATCTTCACATCTTGTATTTTTTTCAACGATCCCAGATCTATTACTTTTGCACCATGGTGTTCTTATAGATTTTTACCAGGTTGACAGTTTTTGTATCTTACCATTACTCTTCCTTTTTACTTACAGTGTCTTTTCAGGTTTTCACTAGGTCCTCGAGGTCATGCTTTTATTTTTTTTGGCTTTCTCTCTTGGGCACTACTTACATCTATATCAGCTCTTTATTTCCCTTATCCTATTTACTTTGTCTCAACCCATTGTAAGCGATGATCATTAGGTCGGATTTTTCGAAGAAAGTAATCGGTTCAAATGGGTTTTGCAAATGGATGCTTTTAACTATATGGTGAAGGAATTGAGAGCCTCTCTTCATTTCAATCATTGTTATCATTGCTCTGCCAAAGTTTTTAATTACACATAGTAGTGCTTTACCTAATCTAAGTTGATGAGTGTCGAGAAGACTTTTTCGTCCGTCTGTGCTGATATCAATGCTCCTTTTGTCACTACTTTGTGAACTCAGGATGGGCCATTGTAATTGGTGTTGAACTTTGCTTCTGGTTTTTTTCTAGGTTAGAAATGACGGGGCTTGATTTTTTTGCTGAAGTATCCGGAGATGGTGGATGGCTGCCACTCTCAAAGGCTAATGATACCGCTCTATTGATTTGAGTTTCCCCAAAGATAGAGATAGGGAGTTCTACTTTGGCTAGAACAACTACCCCATTGTGGTAAACTAGTGGTGTTGCCCCAGGTGAGAATGTGACTGTGATTTTGTATATGGTAGGGTAGCTGTTTGTGCAACACTTTTGTGGCTGATTATGTTGTGAAAGATCTTGATGTTTTTGCCCACTTCAGCTGTTTGTGCAACACGGTACTCTCTTATTAGAACTCATCCTTCTAGAAGGACGAGTACAACTAGGTTTGATCTTAAAATTGATCTGAACAAGGGCTTTTAGAAAATGTTTGAAGTCACCACCTAACTTTATTAAAGATGTGTTAGGTCACCTTAGACTAAGTGTCATCCGAAGACTAAACTTAGATTTTTTGAAAAAGTTTTGAAAAAGAGGTCATAATAACCTTTTGAAACCTATTTTGAAAACATGACCCCGATTTTGGTCTTCGAAATAGAGATTTATGATCCGAGTTTTGGTTACGTGTAGGGAAGATATCCTAAGATCATCACCCTACCCAACCCTTTCAGTACCTACATGTCTAATCACCCTTAATTCACTCACTTGAATAACCAATTATTATTATCTAGTTAATATCCACTTTAGAATTTTGAAAATGGGGTTTGGTCATCACTTTTTAGATGAATGCTGCATGATGCAAGTTTTGGAAAAATGTTTGAAAATATGAAAGTTTTAAAAGGATTTGAAATAGAAATCTTGAATTGATAGAAAATTTTGAAAAGGAAACTTGGGTTGAAATAAAGGTTATGACGTACCATTTTAGCTTGCCTACGTATCTCATTTGATAAGAATTAAGTCATTTGTAGTTCGGGCAAGGGCCCGATAGAAAGAGGCGCATTAAGACCATTGGAAAGTTTTGAAGACACTTTGAGATCTTTGAAAAAGTTTGAGGACACTTTGCGGTCTTTGAAAAAAGAAAACTTGAGAGTTTAGAAGAATACCTTTGAAATGAGACTTAGGATGTTTGGAGTGTTTTTGAAATCGGGTTTGGAGATGTTTTTAAACGTTTTTGGAACTAACTCAAGGGAGTTTTTGAAGTGTTTTTGACATAACTCAAGGGAGTTTTTGAAATGTTTTGAAGTCTTATTTTGAAAACTTTGGAGGTAGAGTTAGTATCGGAAGTGCTGTTGTGAACTTGTCTTCAAAAAGATTTTGAAAGTAGTTTTTTGAATACCTTATGAAAAGCATGTTCAATGTTTCATCACCCTAATGAGGTTAGACTTTGAAGAACTAAACTTCTTTTGGGGCTATGAGTTTTGAAAACATGTTTGGAAAAGGGAGTTAGAGATTTCCCTTTGCTTTTTTAAAATTTTAGGATTATAGAACCTTTTTTTAATGTCTCACTTACACTTAAACAATCCCAACCATGGAAGGATTAGGGTTGCTTCAAGAATGTGATGTTTGAAATCATTTTTTGAAAAGAGCTTTTAGAAACACTTAGGGTTTTGGAACCCTAATATAGACAACCTTAAATGTTGTATTTAATGTATCACCTTCCCTTGGAATCTCTAACCACGAAAGGTTAAGGAAACTTTGGGTTGTGAGTTCTTGAAAACATTTTGAAAATAGTTTTTGAAAAATGTTAAATGTCTAGCCATTTTAGTTAAGACAAGTTTAAGAAAACTCCTTGGAAGCATTTTTTGAAGATAGAGTGTAGAAATATTTGATAAGGTTTTGGAGTTGATTTTGGAATCTCAAGAGAGAAGGATGTTTTTGGAAGTATGATATGAAAATAATTTTTTGAGTCGAAGGATTATTTAAAAAGGGGTCTTTGAAATGGAACCTTGAAGTTTACTAACCTTGGTTGGGTTGACCTAGGCTAACTAACCCTGGTTTAGTTAACCTAAGGTTAAGGTGTCTTAGGGTTAATTAACTAAGGTTAGGTTGACTTAGGGTTAAGACAACCTCATGTTAACTAACTAAGGTTAGGTTGACCTAGGGTTAAGGTGACCTAAGGTTAACTAACTAAAGTTAGGTTAAGCTAAGGTCAAGGTGACCTAGGTTTAACTAACTAGGGATAGGTTAACGTAGGGTTTGGTTGACCTAAGGTCAAGTTAACCTAGGGTTGAAGGGTGGTTTTGAATTAGGGTTTGAACTTAGTGGTTTTGGGAAGGTGGTTTTGAACTAGGGTTTCAACGCAGTGGTTTTGGAAAGGTAATTTCATACATGGAACTTGAAAGTGTGTTTTGAAAATCATTTTATGAAAACCACTCGAGTGAGTGTTGGGTTCATATGGTTAGTATTTGGGAATCACTCAAGAGAGGGTTGCCTTGGAACCATTTCAACAACTAACTCAAGAGAGTAAAACTTGTGAAAATCAATATTGAATTGACAGTTTTGAATACTTCTTTGCTTGGAAAGTTAAAGAGAATGAACCTTTGAAAATTAGTTTTAGAAAGGAGGTTTTGGAAAACCACTTTTGAGACTTTGAAAACCACTCTAAAGAATAAGGATTCATATGGTTGATTTGAAGGAAATCACTCCAAAGAGGATTCCATGGGACCATTCCAACCACAATATTCAAGAGAGCAAAACTTTTAAAAATCAATATGAAAATATAGTTTTTGGAAATCTCATTTTGTGCAAATTAAAGAGACTGAAATTTGAGAAAACTTCTTGAAGAGAGTTGTTTTGAAAATCACTCTTGGGGTGTAGAAACCAAATTCTAATGAACTAAGGTTCATATGGTCAAGATAATGGGAAAACCACTCAAAAGAGGGTTCCAAGGGACCATTTCCATCACAAGGTTCAAGAGAGTGGATTCTACAAAATCAATATAGAAGAAAAGAGATTGAAAAACAATTTTATGCCACATGAAATGCAAATAAATATAAGGATGCAAAATGGAGTCAAGGGGCTTAAAGGAGGGTTTTCTAAGATATGGAAATTGACCTAGGCTTTAAGGAACCAACTCTTAGAAACATTTTTAGGAAAACACTTGGACATGGAATTTGGAGAATACATAGAAATGAAGATAGTGAAAATTTTTCCAAAATGATGATGGACATGAAAATGAGGCCAAGCATGCAATACATGATTATGGTAACCATATGCAAGGGGGTTATGAATTCATACAAGGCTAATAGGCCACACCAAATTGCAAGGTGCTCCAAGGCCATACCATCTTAAAGTAGGCTAGTGAGAGATCCCTTACACGCTGGCTCTCACTAACTTTCCTCTAGGCATGAACTAGGAGCTCTCTTGTTTCAAGCATGCAAGAAAGAGGGTAGAAGATGGGGGTTTAAAATAGAGAATAGCCTAAGTAGGTTAAGAGAGAGAAGAGAAGAGTGGGGGTGACAAAAATGTAAAAGAGAATACCACCTTTTGCCTTCAAACCTCCATGGATGCTTTAGCTTCAACTTGAATAGCCTTAAAAAGGCTTGAAGGGCTATAATGGGATTATCTATGGCATTAAGGGCTTTGTAGGTGTTTTGTATGGGCTAGAGGGAGGTGAAATCTATCCTAATTTTGCCATAGCGCATGTGCTACATGCGCCAATACTGTTCCACAAAATGAATGCCACGTGGCACACTTTGTGCTAGCTAAATCTTAGGGTGCAAGCAAAGTTTGATTGATCTAATCAAAATCTAGGCGCATGTAGCATACGCTCTGCCACTGAGAATGTTCGTTTAAATTTTGCCTCGGTAATTGTGCAATCCGAGATGAATTTGGGGAAATTGGTTGTGTCCACAACGTTCGCCTAGTGTTTCTCATAAACTTGGAATTTAGGATGAGATATTGTCTCATGAAGGGTGCATAAAAAACACACTTTTGCGGAGCATCTGTGATATGCTCCACGGATGTTCAAAAGTAGCCGTTTTTGGGCCATGTGATCAAGGCCTTCGGGAAGCGATCTCTCCGATTGGACTATACCAATGGAAAGTGCTCTGAAAATAATTTTGGAAATTCCGTAATTTATGCATTTCTCAAGTCATTTGATGGTGTATTATAATAATGGAATTGGAAGAAAAGACAACCCTGGCGGAGCGTCTGTGAGATGCTCCAAGGGTTACTGAAAGTGGCAGTTTTCGAGCCATGCGATCAGGGGCTTCCAGAAGCGATTTATTCAATTGAGCCATATCGATGGAAAAACCTATGGTTAGACTTTTGAAAATTTCCTGATTTACTCATTTCTCAAGTCAATTGACGGTGCATTTTAACCAATGAATCGATAGCAAAGACAACCCTAGCGGAGCGTCCACAAAGCGCTCTAGAGGACTTTCGTTAAGTCGGGAGTGTTTAGAGTCGCGGCGCTCACCTTGGGTTAAATAGGGGTGTATGATGAGATTTTCGATTTGATACCCAGAATCGGTGTAGTTTCAGGGCGCATTCAGGCTGCCGGGGTAAAATGGTCATTTTGACCGGGCTTGGTATAAAAGGGTCAGGATGGATTGGAGTGGCTAGGGTGCCCAAGCGTAAAATGGTCATTTTGACCAAAGTTAACCTGGATGGGACCAAAATTGGATAGGATGGCGTATTGAGTATGCCTAACTGTCTAGGAATACTTTAGAAGGATGGACTTACCATCTTGAGGGGTTTTGAACTTTCTCAAGACATGCCTGGAGGCCCAAGGGACAGGTTTGGTCATTTTTCACTGAGTCGGGCTAGCAGGTGCCGGGGTTGACCTAGGTGTTAGTTCCCGAGACCGCCTAGTCTCGAAAAGCTAGCTATGTGGTGTTGGTCTCTGAGACCACCCGATCTCAAAGAGTTACTTGTAGGGTGGTGTTGGTTCTTAAGATTGCCCAATCTTAGAAAGCTACCTGTAGGATAATGTTGGTCCCTGAGATCGCCTGATCTCGGAAAACTACCGGATGACGAACATTCTACATGGGCGGGCTAACAGGCACTAGAAGTGAACCATCTGGAATTTGATAAGGTGTTAGTCTCCGAGATCGCCCAATCTCGAAAAACTACCTAGATGGCATTGGTTCCCAATACCGCCAGGTCCCGAAAAGCTATTTGGATGGCGTTGGTTCTCGAGACTGCCTGGTCTCGAAAAGCTTCCAGGAATGCCTAGGGGCAATATAGTCTTTTCAGCTTTAATTTGGCCTTACGAGCCCTGGAAGCAACCAGTTAATTGGATCGGAGTTCGAAAGAGCCTGGCTTAGGCTTGTATGTGTTGTGGTGTTCAAAACTTGGATTTGGTTGGGCCAGAGATTGCTAAGCACGCAAAAATGGGTGTCGAGCCCTATTTTTGGACTGAACCAAGCCCTTTTGGCTTGAGAAAAAGCACGGTACTCTCTCATTGGAACTCATCCTCCTAGAAGGATAAATGCGACGGGGTTTGAATTTTTAAAATATAATTGATTGGGGCTTTTTGAAAAGGTCTTTGGAGTCGCCACCTAACATATTTAAAGATATTCTAGGTCATCTACACCAAATAAAACCCAAAGGTTAAACTTAGGATTTGGAAAGTATTTTCAAAAGACGTCCTCATGAGAGGGTTTTAGAAGGTAGGGTTGTTTGACAACCCTAAAAATGTTCAAAAGCCCTTTTGAATTGACTCTAGTTTTGGTCTTTCAAACATAAATTCCTTAGTCTGGGGGTTGGTTACGTGTAGGGAAGATATCCTAAGACTATCACCCTACCTCGCCCTTGCAGTACCTATATGTCTATTCACCTTTTACTCACCTAATTATGACTCATCGATTACCTATGTTTAATGCTATCCACTTAGAAAACTTTTAAAAACAAAGCTTGAAAAAGAGTTTGGAAGATGGAATTGAGTTTGAAAAATGGTTATGGAATTGGGAATTTAGAAAGGGTTGTGGAATTAAAAATTTGAAAAGCGTTATGACCACACCCAATGGAGGGTTGCATACGTACCTCCTTAAAGAGGATCAGGTCAGTCGTAGTTCGGATAACAGTCCGAAAGAGTTGAAATTTTGAAATGGGTTTCTATTTCCAAAAAGTGTCCATTTTTTGAAAGTATCACTTTCAAGAAAGTTTGAGTTTGAAAGTGTTTCCTTTTTAGGAAAGATTGGACTTAGAAAATGTTTCCTTTTCAGGAAGATTGGATTTTGAAAATGTTTCCTTTTCAAAAAGATTTGAGTTGATTTCTGAAATGTTTCCTTTTAAGGAAGATTTCATTTTTGAAATATTTCTATTTCAAGAAAATTGCATTTGAAAATGTTTCCTTTTTAGGAATATTTGATTTTTGAAATGTTTCCTTTCAAGGAAGACTGAATTTGGAAATGTTTTCTTTTTAGGAAGATTGTTATTTGAAAATATTGACTTGATTTGATTTGAAAAGATTATTTAAAAAAGATTTGATTTGAGAATTTTAAAAAGATTTTATTTCCTTTTTGGAAAATATTTGTTTCCTTTCGGAAAGATTTAAAAAGATTTCGAAGATTTCGAAGAGTTTGAAAGATTTGAAAAGGTTTTGTTTCCATTTTGAAAAAGATTTAATTTGTTTGAAAAATGTAAATTTGGATTGCTTCCAAAATGGGAGGAGTTGATTTCGGGTCTAAATTTAGAAGGTTTGAAAAATGAGTGATTTGAGAGATTTGAAATGGAAGGTTTTTATTTGATTGATTAAAAATAAAAAAATAAAAAAGTTTGAAAAAGAAAAGTTTTGATTGATTTTGAAATTGAGGATTTTGAGGGTTTGAAAAAAGGTATGATTTTGGCTTGAAAAAGGAAAGTTTTTGGGTTGACAAAAACAAGATTTTTCTAGAATTGGACTTCTAGGGTTTGACAAATGAGAGTTTTGTAAATGGTTCGAAAACCGAGTCTTTTGAAAACATGTTTTAGAGCCCAAGACCCTAACTTGGATTTTTGATATCCAAATGAATATTGCACTTTGCCTAAAGCCATTCTAGCCATTGAAAGGCTAAAATCGCTTTAGTCTTGTGGCTTTGAAAAATAATAAAGGCACAAAGCCAAAAATGAAGACCTTTTGGGTCCTTTTGAATGTCACACTTTTTATGAGACAACATTAGTCATGAAATAACTAGGATTGTTTTGAAATTGTGTTTTTGAAAAGAAAACAATATAGGCCATCAGGAGCCATTTAAAATGTTATACTTTTCTAGGAAAATCATAACCATGAGAGGGTTAGGATCAACCTAGAATTGTGGTTTTGAGAAAACAATTTTGAAAATGATTTTAAGGGGTAAAGACATGGCGAGAATGCAAATGCATGACAATGATAATAACAGCACGAAACATACAAGGCTAGGTATCACCACATTACAAGAGAGCCCTAAGGCCATGCCATGAAGCAAGTGATGACCAAAAAGAGAGTCCTGATCAATAATCTCTTCTTGTTCACTCTTGACATGCACTTAGCGTCCTCTTGTTCCAAGCATGCAAGAAAGAGGGGTTTAAAGATAGGGGTTTAAAAAAGGGAAGAACCCAAGTGGGTTCGGAGGGAGAAGAGAGAGTGGGGGAGTACGGAAAGATAAACTAGAGATTACCTTGCCTCGTTTCTTCTTTCTTCAATGGAGGCTCAGGCCTTGGACACAGGAAGACTTCAAAAGCTTCCGGGCAGTGAGGCAGACCTTCGGTGGAGCTCGAAGGCTAAGGCTTCAAAGCCTCGGGCTAGGGCTCGACTGGCAGGACTTCGAGAGGGAGAGAGAAGGCACCGAGAGCTGTTTGGAATAGAGGGAGAGAGTTTCTAGATAGATATTTTTACCCCAAAACAATGAGAGGGGATGTCTGTATTTATAGTGCAAAAACAAGGTGGTTATACGCCACTCTTAGTGGCGCATGCTTTAAAGTTGGTTGTGCGCCACTAAGAATGGGGTAGGGACATTAATGAGGGCTAGAAAAAAGGCTAGATACGGGGCTTGCTTGATGCAGGTGGATTTCTAATTGCTTTTTCTAGTTTGGGGGGTTGGTGTGCACCTCTAGAAGTGGCTCAAGGCAAAAAAATGGTCATGCTTTACTTGAAGTAAAGCAAGGAGTTCTAGTCCAAAAAGGAAAGTACCGGATGATGGGGCCCAGCTAGAATTGGAAGGGAATACTCTGGGAAGTGTCCTGGAGGTTGTCGGTTTGATTTCTAGAGTTAGTGTGGTTGAAGAGAGTGACCGGATCGTGGTCACCTCATCCCAGAAGCTCCAGGGTTGACCAATATTGATCGGGGTTGATTGGGTTAACCAGAGTTCATTGGAATTGACTAGGGTTGACTAGAGTTAACTGGTGGGTTGCCGGTTTGATACTTAGAGTCAGTGTGATTTCCTAGGGCATTTGGATGCTTGGAGGCAAAATGGTCATTTTGACTGGGGAACCTCCAAGAAGGGATTGGGGTTGACTGGATGACACTAGATATGCCGGACCGTCTAGCGACAACCTTGGAAGATGGTCTTATTGTTCTGAGGACTTGGTACTTTCTCAAAGAACGTGTCAGGCCTGTTAGGGCCAAAATGGTCATTTTTCATCGGGACGGACTAGCAGGTGTTGGTGTTGACTGGTCTAGATCTGGTTTAGACTTCTGTCTGAAGAATTTGTACTTTCTCAGTGGACAGGTTTGAAAAGGTCTTATCCTCGTGAGGGATAAACTTTCTCGAAGGTCGTGCCAAACGTGAACGGTCTTTCATTCTTGAGGAGTTGTGCTTTCTCAAAGAACGTACCAGATCTGGATAGTCTTCCATTCTTGAGGGGCTTGTGCTTTCTCAAAGAACGTACCGAATTAGCAAACATTCTACATTAGCAAGCTAACAGGAGCCAAAAGTGAACCGCTCTTTCATCTCAGGGACTTAGGTACTTTTCGGAGATGATTGTGAAAGAGGCTTTACCGATTCGGGAAATAAACTTTGTCGATGATCGTGTCATATTGGGTTGAATGGTCCTACCGTCAATGAAGGATTAACTTTCTTGAATGACGGGACAAATGAATTTGACTTTGAATTTGAATGGACTTATCATCTTATGGAAGACGTGCTAGTCTGGATTGGATTGACTAATGCAATAGGGGCATTTTGGTCACTTTGTATCTATTAGGCACAACAGGCCCACGAAGTAGTTGTTTGATTGGACTGGATCTGGAAAGAAAATTTGGGCTTGATTATGCGTGTGTTGGTTTGGAGGTGTTTTCAGTTGGGCCGGAGATCGCCAAGTGACCAAAATGGGGTGCTAACAGTGTAATACCTGCTATATTTTTCCCGGACTGCATTACCCATAACAGGACTGATTAAGTCACAACCATAGGGTCATAAGTCGTAAGCGAAAGCTTTTCAAGCCCAACCCCATCCGTTTGTAGAAACTTGAGTCCCCGGAAATAGGGTTCGAATCTCATTACCCGACAATTCACATCAACCGGCACCCTAACTTTAATCGAAGTTTTCTCTCTCGTCTTTCAACGGATTTCAACGAATTATATGTCTAAAATTATCATCTTTTCGAGCCCGACGCCTTGGTAATCTCATAACTCCATTCCGTAGAGTGTCGATCCCCCAAAAATCCCCCGAATGCTGCTGCACCTAGAAATTCGCACCCGAATTTTCTGAAACTTCGTATTGAGTTTTCTCTCTCACCTGGTGTCGAAATTGCATGAAATTCAAGTCTAAATCAATTAATTTTTTGAGAGCCTTCTATTTACAGTCTCGGATTGTGCATCTGACAAAGAAAAAAAACCCGAAACTCAGTCGGCTTAAACTAGGGACTTCCTCCCGTAATTGCAAAATTGCCCAACCCCACCAACTCGCATGGCCGACACTTTATCTATGTCATGTGTAGCATATATATGAATGCATGCATGCATGCTTATGTAACCGGAATCCCATCATGTAATGCAGATTCCACTCAACCTTATATAATAATAATGCACTAAGATATATACTCAAAAGGCACACTCACTTATCAAATGGCTTGGCAATATTTTAAACAATGTTGTTAAAGATTTGTGGGACAAAGTTTTCCTTCTAGCCAATGGAAAGATCGAGGACTTGGAGACAGGAAGGAGGGTCGCCGAGGGGAATGTCGAGAGGGGATTTCTAGCAAAAATCTTCCATGCACCCCATGCATGGGAAGGGGCTATACACTCAAAGTATTGTAGAGAGAGAGAGAGAGAGAAAGAGAGAGACATTGAGGGATTGTAAAGAGAGAGGGACGTTGGAGAATAGAGTTATGGAGAAAGAGAGAGAGAGTTCACCCCTGTTACCCCCCCCCCAGCTACTATATATACCCACACACTCCCTCCCTCACCCTCGGTTGTGCAAAACGAGCCAAAGAAGGAGAGTCAAAGAGAGAGAGAGAGGAAAACTGAGAGTAAGAAGAAGAGAGAGAGTAGGGAGGAAGAAGGTTGGGGCTGCACCGTTCAAAAGCCAGGTGAGGAGCCCATTTTCTCCACCCTCTAAACCTTCTAAACCCAGTGCAAACCACCCCACAAACCCACTACATAAACAGAGAGCCGAGAGAGAAGAAATGAGCGTGAAAAACACGACCCATCTCACTCCGGCAAAACCAGGAGATGAGGGCTATCACAGGGGCTTGGGATTTCTTAGGGACCCCTTCTGAGTGTCCTAGAGAGGTCCACGGCCTCTGTGCATGCACCGAGATCTTCTGCAAAGCCGAACCCGCCAAAAAATGTTCAGAGAACCGAATCTCCGGCCACCGGCAAGCTTTGCCGACCGGACCACTTGGGGACGGACCGTCTCTGGGCGAGGAACAAATGTCGCGAAGGGACCATGGCCTGATTATCACCAGAAGCCAACCAAAAATGTGGTTGCAGGTCGGTACCCCTAGGGTTCTACCATGCAGACGGCGTTTTCAGGCCATGCCGGCCACCTCCGACCATCTCTGGCCAAGCTCTGACCATGGATGTGTGACCCAGGTCCTTACCAATCTTTGGGTCACACATGCATGGCTAGGAGACACTGGGAATCCCCAGAAAATGGGCTGAAAGAGCGGCTAGTTGCGCGGGAGGAAGAAGAAGGGCAAGCCTTCCACCCCCACACGCGACTGGTGGCATGTGAAGGCGCGTGTGAGGTCCGTTGACTCTGAAATTTTTATGGCAGCCATGATATTACTGCAAGAGGCTACCCTAAAAATTTCAGGGTAATTTGAGACTTTTATGAATTTTCATAAATTATTTATGATTAAAAGGATGAAAAATCACAAAAAATAATTTATGAGTAGAAAAATTCTGGAAAATTATCGGGACACCCCTATATATTTAAGGAACCCAAAAACGGGAGAGTGGCCTTAATAGCCCCCCCCCCCCCAGCATGGAAGTTTCCAGAATCCTTTTACTTTGAATCACATGCAGTTTTGTTCCTAGCTCGGCGATGTATATCACCCCAAAGGGGGGAACCTGAACCTTTCACCTCATTTTAATTAAGCCTTCACTGATTTAACTTACCCCTACCCACCTAACTATACTTTAACAACGTCCTTTTCATAATAAAGCTAACAATAGACTGAGATAGGATGTTCCTTTCTTTTCTTTTACAGAAATACTGAACCATCTTGATTTCTGAAAAGATACTAAGGGTAGGAATCTATGCATTTCCTTAAGATTCATGCTTACGTCCCTTCTCTATTAAATAATGTGTATATTGACATGCTTTATGTTTTTCTGTCCAATTATCTTTCTGTTCTAAATGTCTTTTATTCATTAACTTCAAAATATAGCATTCTTGTTTGTATGATTGCATCATTGAGGAGGTATAAGGGTGGGTATAACCAGAAAAGAAAAGACCCCAAGTTTTATATCATGGGTGTACCGGATTGGCTTGATACTTGGGGCTATCATGGGTTGGTATCACTGGCTTGATATCGGGCTAGATGATTATGGATGGGCCCCACTTGTGAGACCTCAATCTTATAATGTCAAATATGTAAAATTATGTTGGTGCATGTGTGTGTAATTTACTTACTATAAAGCTTATCATACCTCATTAGCCGTAATATGTTTTTACTTAAGGTAAGAGTGCATGGAAGTGGCATGTTGCATGGAAGTGGTGAGATGGAGGAATGTTGGGGGGCACCTAAGGATGTGATATACATTTACCTAACAAGTTAATTGGTTCAAGCAAGGCAATAGGAATAGGAATAAGTGAGATGATCTATTACGATGCATATGTGTGTGTATTTGGCGTCATCATCACAAGACTTCTCAAGGCCTATACATGGGCACTACCAAGCCATCTGATTGCACAATGATATATTAGGAGGTGATATGTATGGCAGTATTATTTGTAAGAATAAAAAAAAAGAAAGAGTGGAAGACCATTCAGCCAAGGTGCACACTTCCACTTTGGCCATTTGGCCAAAGTGCCTTACACTTCACATAGCATATAGAGAGGAAAGAAAGAAAGAGAGAGGAAAGAAAGAAAAGGGCAAGTCAAAGGGGAGGGCTGCTCATACGTATAGAGAGAGAGAGAGAGAGAGAGAGAGAGAGAGAAGAGAAGAGAAGAGAAAGAGAGAAGAAGAAGAAGAAAGACAGGAAGAGAAGGAAAGAGAGAAGAGGAAGAAGAAAGAAAGGAAGAGAAGGAAAGAGAAAAGAGGAAAAGGGAAGAGAGAAGGACAGGCAAAGCTGGATTCTTCACCTCAGGTAATTATTCTCCTATTAATTGTCAAGGTCCTGGTCTTGCATACATGTAGATTTAAGCTGGAATAAATGATTAACCATGGCTACTGCCCAGAATCTAGGCAGGAGCAGCCACTGTCAACTCTGTTTTCAAAGTCTTAACGAGATTTAATTTAAATTCTGAGACTATAATTGGAAAGATCTCGAAAAATTACTCGATTTAGACACAAAATTCATCCGATTTAGTTAAGAATTGAGAGACAAACCTCTGTCCAAAGTTGGAAGATTTCTGCTACGAAAATCTGCAGAAACAACCACTTTCGGAGGTTGTTTGGTCTCTTTAAAAATTTGATTTATAGTTGAATTTTTGTACACTTAAACTTTGAGATCCTAGGGAAATTTGGGCTTCGGTTTCAGCCATAAATGTTTTATATTCGAATATTGTGATTTTTCAAAGTTAAGCTGCCACTGTAGCAGTCTGATGCCCAAATCTGCCCAGATCTGTAACCTCTGGTTTGATAGAGCATTTGACCAAATTCGAGTATTCCAAAATTATGAAATTTTGACTGTATTTTCTAGATACATGGATGAGATTGTGTACCAAATTTTAGGACAAGGAGATATCGTTTACTTAGGTTTCAAACCTCTCAAATGAGAACCATTTGCTATAGAAACTTAAATTCAGCAGTACTGCCCTGTTTGAGAAAATACCAAATAAATACTTAGGAATGTTCAAAAAATGTAAAATTTGTTCTGGATACTCTTTAAGATATCTATTTTGTATTTCTAAAGTTTTAGAATTTTTGGGCATAAGATCACGTAATTATGTCCAAATTATGAAGCATGTGTCAGTTTTGGCAGATCGGAAGACTTCCTGTATTTTGGTATTTTTCAGCACTAGCATTTCATTGGGAGTTTAATTAAGATTATGCATACATTATATTGATTATGATTGCTGGAATTCCTAAACTAACACGGTTGTGGTGGTAGGACCTAACGGAGGGCAAGATCCGTCAATATCATTCAAGGAGTGATCTTGGTCGTGGGGTGTGTACGGTGACAAGTGGGATTTAGGATATTCATATTCATATTGAATGAATATATTTTTTGTCATATTATGTGTTGATTTTGAGATGCTTGTATTGTTGGTGCTGATTGTGGGAATTAAGATAATCTTATTTATATTGAATGAATATATGATTTGGAATACTATCTATATTGGTGTTAATTGTGGGATTATGCGATTTATGATGATCTTATTGATATTGACTTGGATGCCTTACTATCTATATTGGTGTATTGTTTGTCTTATTTTGCACGTTGGTGTTGATTGTGACAGTCTTATTCATATGGAGTTGCTTGATCATTATGTATGTAACATACTATTGATGAGGTTATATATGTGTGGTGATAATGATGAGGTTATATATATGCGATGATATTGATGAGGTTATATAAGAGGTGGAGGTGACATTGCGTTCCATCCATATTGTATGCCTTGCATTGCACTGGAGAGAGTTAACCGATGTGGGGTTAACCAAGGCTTAGTCACGGTGGACTAGGCTAGGGGTGCCACGGTAGGCATTCCTTGATAACGCGCTATCGATATATTGGGCCAACATTATCTAAATCACACTCACATGTGGGTGTTTCATGCATTACATCATAAGAGACATTGCATCGCATGAAGTATATTACATTGTTGGTAGTGATGAGAGAATGTTTACATATTGTTGATGTTGGTATTTTATAGATGAGTATATATCATTGGGTGATGGATTATTCATTGATGGCGGATTCTGTGATTGTATTTATTATTCTTTATGAGTTTGATTATCTATTGTGAGCACGTTAACTTTTAGCTCATACCAACACAGATTGTTTTGAGAGGTAACGTGGAGATGGCAGTTCAGTTCATTGTAGTCTTGGTCCTTGCCGTGATGGCATTTATTGCGGTGTCAGGATGTTGAGTCTCGAGGCTTAGGAGAGTTCCGTTGTCATACTTTCGATTTCTTAGTTGTGTTTTAAATGGGATGTTGAGTCTTGATGTAATGTTTTTATTAACATGGTACGCTAGTAGAGCATTTGGACGATTGTTGATTGTTTTTCAATTGGTCATGTATTGATGATTTGTGGTTTCCTATATGTATGTTGGAGCATTTATTATATATCTTTCTTACTATTATTATATTCCACTGCGTTCTCTTGTTCGATTAGGTGTTAAGGTGTTGTTCGCAGCGATGGTAACCTGTGCGATCACGCCTCACCTAATGGGACATAATTAATGTCTAATTGGGTTAGGGGTGTGACACCACTGGACTTGATGATGGAGGATGAATCATGGGTGGACCCCATTGGCTTGAATTAGCCTTGGCAGGACATACCTGCAAGGATCCTGATATTAACGAAAAGAAAAAGAAATTACAAGGGTCATTTGCATGCCATGACATTCTTTTACTGCATTATCTTTTATCCTGCACCTTATAGAAATCTTAGATCTTCTACTGGGCTTTGCCGCTCATTCCTATCTTATGGGACATTTTCAAGAATAGAGACACAAAACTAACTTCCAAGAGAATGAGCATACGAGATCAAGTCCCCTGTTATCTTACTTCTTTTAAACTTTTGAGTTAGTCCATGCTAGACTGTAATCTTATGAGACTTGTACTGGTTTTACAGCCTTGCTATAATATTTCTAGACTATCTATGTCATGTTTATATTTATGTTGTTGTGTTAAAATTATAAACCCCATCGCCAACCAATAAACCCAACCCTAAACCCTTCACTATTGCGGCCTAGTGAGGGCGAAGTCGGGTCGTGACAGAAGTTGGAATCAGAGCATGGTTTTAGGTCATTAGGGATGAAAACCACTTGCATGTAGCATGCACTCTTTATGTTACTCCTCATCACTGCTCTCAACTGTATATTAATGCTAAATGTCATGTGCAGATAAATCTAGCAATATGGGATGACCTGCTATTACACCAGCTCGAGGTAGAGAGAGATATAAGAAACAACCGTAGAACAATGACTAACGCCCAAGCCAAGACCCTTCTGAGAGCTGAGATTTCTGGGGTAGCACAGCGTTGGGGATATCTCTCTAGGGGCCAGTAGGATGACATCGTTCGAAATAGGGTGACTTCCTTAATAGGGATAGTCCAAGAGATATCCGAGATAGTGAGGCGCCCAGCCGAGTATCAGCAGTTGATACTAGAGATGCAGCTAGCCGGAGAGTTACCACTACCCGGGGCCCATGTCCCCACTGAGCTGTCTCCACCACCAGCTACCCAAGGGCAGCAGTCTACTCCACACACAGCACCAGCCCCAGCTGACCAGCCACCCTCCCTTGAGTACCATCCTTTGACCCCGGAGATGTCCGTAGATAACCCCACCCCGGCGATTAGCCCCATCATACCTATAACCTCGGCCACTCCTATGATTGATGTCTCAGATAGTGAGGAGGAGCCCGAGGAGGGCATAGATATGTGATTGTATGTGTATTTCTAGCATCCTTGATAGTACTTACAGTCCTCCACATTTTGGGATAGTCATGTATGTGAGGAGTGAACCGGGATGTGTTAGATTATTTTGTTGTACTTATCTAACACTGTATATACTTATCTTTTCTTTAGTAGCTATTATCGACTAAATAGACCTTATAATGAAGCCTTGAATTCTGACTTAACCAAATAGCAATCTAACTTGAATTAATGACCTTCCTAGATGGCAAGGACTAGGACCGGAGCTGGGACTAATGAGAACAATGAAAACCCACCCAACACCTAATTGGATCAGATTTTACAAAGCCTGCAGGCCATGACCAATCTGCTGTAACAACAGCAACAAAATCATCCAACACCACCGATTCCTCAACCGCCTCCACCAGCCCCCGAGCCTCTCAGAGCAACACCCAACCCAATGCCCCCTCCAAATCCTGAGGAGACAAAGACGAAACTACTTTGAGAATTCCAAAAGCAAAACCTTCCAAGATTCGTAGGAGAACATGACCCTTTAGTTGCGGAGCGATGGCTCAAGCAAATTCAAAAGGTACTAGATATCGTCGGAACCCCGGCCGAGTATCAAGTGGAATTCGTAACTTACTGACTTGAGAGAGAGGCAGATTCTTGGTGGGATTCGGTGAAACGCATGAGGGATATGAAAAGCCTAACTTGGGAGGAATTTGTAGTCCTTTTCCATAACCATTACTTTCGAGAGATAGTTAAGGACGCTAAGATGGAGGAATTTGTACAACTCCAACAAAATAATTTGACGGTGGGCCAGTATGTGGCCACATTCTTGGTGTTGTCAAGATTTGCCCCAGACTTTGTGGCCACAGAAGAAAGAAAGACTCAAAGGTTTCTTAAGGGATTGAAACCTACGATCCAATCTCAGGTAGTCGCATTCATAGGACAAAAGTTCACAAAGGTAATTGATCGGGCAATGCTGATAGAACAGGAGTTGGAAGGACATCAACAACAAATGCTAAACCCAAGAGTACCTGGCAGAAATGTGAGGAATTCCCCTAACTTTAATAACCCTAGACACCCAAACTCGAGTTACCAACCCTACCCTTCGAATTCTAGGGGAGCATCGGATAACAGACCCGTTTGCTTTAATTGCTAACGTAGAGGGCATCTAAAGCGGGACTGCCCTCAAATCATGCGAAGTGGGAACAGGAATGGCAACCAGATTCCTCTGCAAATACCGCCAGTACAAAATTTCCACGCAACACCCACATCAGCACCCCGACAGACCATAACCGGAAGGCCTGCAACTACCACCTACAACCCCAACCGGGTGAACCCGGGAATAGCAGACAAAGGAAAACAAGTCAACCATGTCACTCCACCTCGGATGTACGCCCTTCCCACTGTCGGAGAAAATAGCAAGAACCCTAATGCAGTGATCGAAGGTACGATCCTACTCTACAACTCGTGGGTCTCGGTGTTATTTGATTCCGGAGCTACGCATTCCTTCATCTCTGAGAAATGTGTAGATGATCTAGGGCTAACTACTGAATTGTTGATTACACCCCTTAGCATTTAGACACCTACTGGTGGGATAGTAATAGTACGAGTAGGATGCCCATCTAGCATTATTCGAATAAGTACCTTTGAATTTACGGTTGACTTGGTCCTAATAGATATGAAGGGATTTGACGTGATCCTAGGGATGGATTGGTTAGCCAAGAATAAGGTAGTTATGGACTGCAGTCAGAAAACCCTGACCTTATGGCATCATAGTGGATGTATGGTGCACTTTCCCGATGAGGTAAACACCAACTGGGCAAGACCCCTTGCGACTCTTAGGGAGCGTCAGAAGCAATCAGAAGGGTGGTTTTGTTTCCTTAGTACCCTATCTGAAGAAAATGAGAACCTGGTCAATACAAAGCCACTACCTGTAGTGGACGAGTTTCCCGATGTATTCCCTGAAGACCTACCCGGAATACCTCGAGATCGAGAAATCAAATTCACAATCGAATTACATCCAGGGGTAGCACCTATATCCATTGCACCCTATAGAATGGCCCCGAAAAAACTCATGGAGCTAAAATCTCAGCTAGACGAGTTCTTAGAGAAAGGGTATATTCACCCTAGTACGTCGCCTTGGGGAGACCAGTTTTGTTTGTGAAAAAGAAAGATGGAACCCTCAGGTTATGTGTAGATTATCAGCAGTTAAATAAGGTTACCATTAAGAATAAGTACCCACTCCCGAGGATTGATGATCTATTTGACCAACTTAGAGGGGCAACATACTTTTCTAAGATAGACTTGAGATCAGGATACCATCAATTGAAGGTGAGAGAAGCTGACATACCCAAAACAGCCTTTAGGACCCGTTACAGTCATTTCGAATTTGTGGTAATGCCTTTTGGACTAACTAATGCACCTGCTGCCTTCATGGATATGATGAATAGAGTGTTTCGAGCTCAACTGGACTTCAAATCTTGAGGAAACACCAACTTTACGCTAAGAAGAGTAAATGCGACTTTTGGATGAAGGAAGTGAAGTTCTTAGGGCACGTGGTGTCAAAAGTAGGGATAGCAATAGACCTTGCCAAGATAGAAGCGGTAATGGATTGGAGGAGACCCTCTACTGTAATTGAAGTTCGAAGTTTCCTAGGCTTGGCTGGGTACTACCGAAGGTTTGTGGAAGGGTTCTCTAAGATAGCGGGCCCTCTCACACAGTTAACCTAGAAAGGAGTGAAGTATATCTGGACAGACAAGTGTGAGGAAGCATTTCAACTATTAAAGGAAAAACTCACTACCGCACCTATTCTCACCCTTCTCGTAAGTGGGAAGCCCTATATAGTCTACACTGATGCCTCTCATCGAGGGTTAGGGTGTGTTTTGATGCAAGAAGGAAAAGTAGTTGCTTTCGGGTCACGACAACTCAAGAAACATGAGCAAAATTACCCAACCCATGATCTAGAGATGGCCGTGGTAATATTTGCCCTTAAGATTTGGATATGTTACTTGTATGGAGAAAAGTTTGAATTATTTACGGACCACAAGAGCCTTAAGTACATCACCACCCAGAAAGACTTAAACCTGAGGCAGAGAAGGTGGGTAGAATACATGGAAGACTACAACTTCACCGTGCAATACCACCCCGGTAAGGCAAATGTCGTGACAGATGCCTTAAGTAGGAAAAATCAAGGGCTTAAGAGTAGCATTGTGTTGGAGAAATGGAAGACGGTACAATTGTTTGAATCCTATGGAAGGTTAGAAGAGAGGGGAGGAATACTGACTAGTCTCCAGATACAATCCCAGACCCTTGAGGAAGTTCAATGGGCCCAGCAGGGAAACCAAGAAGTCCAAGAGATAAAGGAAAAAAATGGAGAAAGGAATAATGGAACCGGGATGGACCATTAACGCCGAAGGTGAGCTCCAATATAAGGGTAGGTACTTGGTGGTGGATAAGGAGAAGTTGAAACGGAATGTTTTATCTGAAGCCTATCATTCTAAGTTTACAATACATCCAGGAAACACCAAAATGTACCAAGATCTTAAAAGACAGTATTATTGGAGAGGAATGAAAAAGGACGTTGCAAAGTTTATAGCACATTGTCTCACCTGTCAACAAATAAAGGCAGAACACCAACGACCCGGTGGACTGTTACAACCCTTGCCCATAGCAGAATGGAAATGGGAACATATCACCATGGACTTTGTCACTGGGCTACCGAGGAATAGACAAGGGTGTGACACGATTTGGGTAATCGTAGATCGTTTGACAAAAACCGCACATTTCTTGCCCATCAAGTCTACTGATAGTCTTAGTACCTTAAGTCGGTTGTATTTGAAGGAAGTACTACGATTACATGGAGTGCCTAAAACCATCGTATCCGATCGCGACCCAAGGTTTGCGTTGCGATTCTAGCAAAGCCTACAGAAGGCATTAGGAACCCAAATGTGCATGAGCACCGCTTACCACCTGCAGATGGATGGTCAATCCAAGCAAGTTATCCAAATCCTAGAGGACATGCTTTGCACTTGTGTATTAGATTTTCAAGGAACTTGGAGTGATCACATACCCTTGGCCGAGTTTGCCTATAACAATAGTTAACAAGTGAGCATAGAAATGGCCCCTTACGAAGCATTGTATAGGCGACCTTGCCGAGCACCTAACTATTGGTTAGAGATCGGCGATGGATTTTTATTTGGACCTGAAATCATCCGGGAGACCACAGAAAAGATTAAGCTCATACAAGAGCGGCTTAAGACTTCCCAAAGCCGACAAAAGAGCTATACAGACCAGCGCAGATGGCTCTTGGACTTCCAGGTAGGTGACCAAGTGTTCTTGAAGGTAAAACCCCACAAGAATGTGATGCGTTTTGGAAAGAAATGGAAGCTTACACCCCGATACATTGGACCTTTCTGCATTTTAGAAATAATTGGACCAATGGCGTACCGATTGGAATTACCTCCCGAATTAGAGCGAATACATAATGTATTCCATGTGTCGATGTTAAGGCAATACCACTCCGACCCTACGCATATAATACAATGGGAAGCAGTGACAGTGCAACCTGACCATTCCTATGACGAGGGACCCAGCAAGATAGTGGATCGCAAGGTAAGGGTATTGCCAAATAAGGAGATTCCCTTGGTCAAGGTGTTGTGGCAACATCACGAAGAGGAGGAAGCAACGTGGGAAGCGGAGGCTGAGATGAGAGTAAAGTACCCGCATCTATTCAAGACTGATTTCGAGGACAAAATTTCCTAAAGGAGGTAAGGATGTAACACCAGCTATATTTTTCCCCGACTGCATTACCCATAACAGGACTGATTAAGTCACAACCATAGGGTCATAAGTTGTAAGCGAAACCTTTTCAAGCCCAACCCCATCCGTTTGTAGAAACTCGAGTCCCCGGAAATAGGGTTTGAATCTCGTTACCCGACAATTCACATTAACCGGCACCCTAACTTTAATCGAAGCTTTCTCTCTCATCTTTTGACGAATTTCGACGAATTATATGTCTAAAATTATCACCTTTTCGAGCTCGATGCCTCGGTTATCTCAAAACTCCATTCTGTAGAGTATCGTTCCCCCAAAAAGTCCCCCGAACACCACTGCACCTGGAAATTCACACCGGAATTTTCCTAAACTTCGTATTGAGTTTTCTCTCTCACCTAGTATTGAAATCACACGAAATTTGAGTCTAAATCAATTAACTTTTGAGAGACTTCTATTTACGGTCTCGGATTGCACATCTGACAAAGAACGAAAACCCGAAACTCAGTCGCCTTAAACTAGGGACTTCCTCCCGTAATTGCAAAATTGCCCTACCCCACCAACTCGCATGGCCGGCACTTTATCTATATCATGTGTAGCATATATATGAATGCATGCATGCATGCTTATGTAGCCGGAATCCCTTCATGTAATGCAAATTCCACTCAACCCTATATAATAATAATGCACTAAGATATATACTCAAAACACACACTCACTTATCAAATGGCTTGGATATATTTTAAACAATGTTACTAAACATTGGTGGGACAAAGTTTTCCTTCCAGCCAATGGGAAGCAAGAATTGAGGGAAGAGGGAAAGATCGAGGACTTGGAGACGGGAAGGAGGGTCGTTGAGGGGAATGTCGGGAGGGGATTTCTAGCAAAAATCTTCCATGCACCCCATGCATGGGAGCGGGCTATACACTTAAATTATTGTAGAGAAAGAGAGAGAGAGAGAGAGAGAGAGAGAGAGAGAGAGAGAGAGAGACATTGAGGGAATGTAGAGAGAAAGAGAGAGGGACGCTGAAGAGTAGAGTTATGGAGAAAAAGAGAGAGAGTTCACCCCTGTTACCCCCCCCCCCCCCCCCCCCCCAAGCTGTTATATATACCCACACACTCCCTCCCTCACCCTCGGTTGTGCGAAAGGATCCTAAGAAGGAGAGTCATAGAGAGAGAAAGGAAAACCGAGAGAAAGAAGAACAGAGAGAGTGGGGAGGAAGAAGGTTGGGGCTGCACCGTTCAAAAGCCATATGAGGAGCCCACTTTCTCCACCCTCTAAACCTTCTAAACCCAGTGCAAACCACCCCACAAATCTACTGCATGAACCGAGAGCTGGGAGAGAAGAAATGAGCGTGAAAAACACGACCCATCTCACTCTGAAAAAACCAGGAGACAAGGGCGGCCATAGGGGCTTGGGATTTCTTGGGGACCCCTTCTGAGTGTCCTAGAGAGGTCCACGGCCACTATGCATGCACCGAGATCTACTGCAAAGCCGAACCCGCCGAAAAATGTTCAAAGAACCGAATCTCCAGCCACCGGCAAACTTTGCCGATCGGACCACTTGGGGACGAACCATCTCTGGGCAAGGAACAAATGTCATGAAGGCACCATGGCCTGATTATCACTGGAAGCCAGCCAAAAACATGGTTGTAGGTCGGTACCCCTAGGGTTCCGCCATGCAGCCGGCGTTTTCGGGCTATGCTGGCCATCTCCGACCATCTCTGACCAAGCTCTAACCATAGATGTGTGACCCAGGTCCTTACCAATCTCTAGCTCACACAAGCATGGCCAGGAGATGCCGGGAATCACCGGAAAATGGGTTGGAAGCGCGGCCAGTCGCGCGGGAGGAAGAAGAAAGGCAAGCCTTCCACCCCCACACGCGATTGGTGGCGCATGAAGGTGCGTGTGAGGTCCGTTGACTCTGAAATTTTTATGGAAGCCATAATATTACTGCAAGAGGCTACCCTAAAAATTTCAGGGTAATTTGAGACTTCTGTGAATTTTCATAAATTATTTACGATTAAAAGGATGAAAATTCACAAAAAATAATTTATGAGTAGAAAAATTCTGGAAAATTATCAGAATGCCCCTATATATTCAGGGAACCCAAAAATGGGAGAGTGGCCTTAATAGCGCCCCCGCATGGAAGTTTTCACAATCCCTCTACTTTGAATCACATGCAATTTTATTCCTAGCTCAGCGACGTATATCACCCCTAAGGGGGGAACCTGAACCTTCCACCTCATTTTAATTAAGCCTTCACTGATTTAACTTACCCCTACCCACCTAACTATACTTTAACAACGTCTTTTTCATAATAAAGCTAATAATAGACTGAGCCAGGATGTTCCTTTCTTTTCTTTTACAGAAATACTGAACCATCTTGATTTTTGGAAAGATACTAAGGGTAAGAATCTATGCATTTCCTTAATATTCATGCTTATGTCCCTTCTCTATTAAATAATTTCTATATTGACATGTTTTATGTTTTTCTGTCCAATTATCTTTCTGTTCTAAATGTCTTTTATTCATTAACTTCAAATATAGTATTCTTGTTTGTATGACTGCATCACTAAGGAGGTATAAGGGTGGTATAACCAGAAAGGAAAAGACCCCAAGTTTTATATCATGGGTGTACCAGACTGGCTTGATACTTGGGGCAATCATGGGTCGGTATCACTGGCTTGATATCGGGCTAGATGATCATGGATGGGCCCCACTGGACTTGATGATGGAGGATGAATCATGGGTGGACCCCATTGGCTTGAATTGGCCCTAGCGGGACATACCTACAAGGATCCTGATATTAACGAAAAGAAAAAGAAATTACAGGGGTCATATGCATGCCATGACATTCTTTTACTGCATTATCTTTTATCCTGCACCTTATAGAAATCTTTGATCTCCTACTGGGCTTTACCACTCATTCCTATCTTATGGGACATTTTCAGGAATAGAGACACCAAACTGACTTCCAAGGGAATGAGCATACAAGATCAAGTCCCCTGTTGTCTTACTTCTTTTAAACTCTTAAGTTAGTCCATGCTGGACTGTAATGTTATGAGACTTGCACTGGTTTTACGGCCTTGATGTAATATTTCTGGACTATCTATGTCATGTTTATATTTATGTTGTTGTGTTAAAATTATAAACCCCATCGCCAACCAATAAACCTAACCCTAAACCCTTCACTGTCGCGGCCTAGTGAGGGTGAAATAGGGTCGTGACAAACAGCTACCCCTTTTTTTTTTTCTTTGCTTGCCAGAGATAGAAAACGATAAAGTAAGGGCCCTATTTGGGTTGCAAGGCGCTAGGAGGGACCAAAGTTGATGAATTTGGAAACTAATTTTTGAAGTTAAAGATGATTTTTAAAATGACTTTTTTTTTTGGCAAAAAGTTTGAAAAACCTTTGAAAACGTTTTGAAATGAGGCCTTTGAAAGGAAAGTCTGGATGGAACATTTAAATTGGATAAAAACTTTTTGACAGGAAAAGTTTTAAAAATCGGGAAATTTATTCAAAACTGGGGCTTTTGAAGGAGGAAGCTTGGGAAACCGAGATTTTTGAACTTGAACCTTTTTGGAGAAAAAGCTTTAGAAAACTTTTTGAAACAGTTCTGAAACAGGGTTTAGAAACTTTGACTTTTTGCACAAAAGCTTAGAAAACCTTTGAAACAAGGCTTTTGAAGGAGAAAGCCTGGGAAACCTTAACAAGCATATTTTTCAAAGGAAAAAGTTAGAAAAGTTAGACTTGAACTTGTTTTCTTTTTGCAAGGAGAGAAAGTCTGGGAAACCCCATCATTTAACGAGAGATAAAAACTTTTGGATGAAAAAGTTTTAAGAAATCGATAGGATTGATTTTGAATTTAAAACTTTTGAGGAAAGAGTTTAGAAAACCGATAGGATTAATTTTGAACAAAAACTTTTAAAGGAAAAAGTTTGAAACTGGAATTTGATTTTTTTTAGATAAACTTTTGAAGGATAAAGTTTGAAACCAGGATTTGATTTTTTGAGATAAACTTTTGAAGGAAAAAGTTTGAAACCGAAATTTAATTTTTTTAAATAAACTTTCAAAGGAAAAATTTTTAAACCGGGAACGTTTTGAGGATAAAAGTTTAGAAAATCGAGAATGATTTTGAAACCAATGTTTGAGGACAAAGCTTAAGAAACCTTTGAAATTGATTTTGAATTTTAAAACTTTATAGGAGAAATCTAAGAAACCTATAAAATTATTTCAAAAATTATTTTGAAGGACCCCCTTTTTTTATACATACCTCTTCCCTATCGATGAACCTTTATCGGGTCTCTTTCTTCCTGTCTTGTCATCAGGATTGCTGACAAGGGGGATGATGATTTATGCAGCAGGTGATGGCTGAGTTAACAATGATGAGAGCTGCTTTTAGCCAAGGATAGGACTAATGATGCTGTCATTCGAGTTTATGGTGGTGACCGGTACACTCTAGTGATCATATTAGGAATCCGTTGAGCCAAGTTTTGTTGAGGTGGAGTGTGAGCAACTGCAAAGTTGGCTTGGAGAGGATGGAACTATAGAGTGAGTTATTCCTTCTTGTCTTCCTTGCTCTCTTAATTGAATTTCACTTTTAGCTTTCAGGAAGCCTTCGAGAGGGTAGTAGCTTCTCAGTATTATTTTTGAAATTCTTTGGATTGCTGGTGAGGAAGAGGCCCTTGTGAGGCTTCTTAGGAAGAATGCCCCAAACAAGGTTGCTGGAAATGAGCTAAACTTGAGGAGTCATGGGAGGTTGTTTTGTGTTCATAATTCTTCTGTGTTGGCTTTATTGTTGAGTTTTGATTTTGGCAAGCAAGATAGGATTCTTGTTGATGTGTCTCTGGAAGGATTTTGCTTCTTCGAGAGTCTCAAGCTGGTTTATGGGTTCGAAGTATCTAGAAAGTCAAGCATCTTCGATTGGTTCTTCATTTGATTAGGATGATAGGCCATTGCCCCAGTCTTCATGGCTTGGAAATGTTTGAATTAGGACAGATTGGGAGGTCAAGGGTGGGACGTTGCCCCATTCTCTGTTTCTTATTGGCTATGGACAACAGCCCAGGCTGTGTGCTGTTTCTCTTCTATTCTCTTCTTTTCTCAGGGCCTACATGGCGTGAGAATTCCATCTAGTTGAACTTCTTCTCTTGAGCTAGCCACTTAGGGATTTTGACTTGGATGAGGAGCCCGCCTCTTGCGATGCTTCTATTTCTGGAGGCCTTTCCTTCGATGAATACATGGGTTTATGGAGAATGGGCACGAATGCATGCCCCAATTGGTTGTGACTTGGCTAGCAGGATGATGGATCTTATCGCAGCGTCAAAATGTTGTATTTTGGAGATGCCTTCAAAACTTGAGAAAGTTTTGGGAGGTGCCACTTGAACTTGTACCTATCTTAGTATCTCATTAGCAAATATCAAGATATAATAGAGTAATCTTAATAAATGACTTATAACATTCACACTTATCATTTTGCCATGATGAGTTTAGAAATCTATTACCAATGCAGGTTCTCCACAAGTTTGCATCCCTTAACCCATTTGTTAAGTCATGAGACTTTGCTACTTCGTTGAGGCCGTCTTAGATTACTGATCGGGAGAATTAACTCTTTTTTCTTTTCTTTTCATTTCTTTTTCTCATTTAAGCCATTTTTGCCACCTGTGCCCTTACAGGTTTTCACAGATGCTAGCTCTACCATTGTTGTACGTCAGCAGCCGTTTTTGGGTTTTCACTGCGTCGGTAGTTTTGTATCTTGCCATGACCCTACTCTTTTTTTACCCATAGCACCCCGGAGGGTTTTCACTATATCCTCAGGCCATGCATTTTCTTGTGGTTTCTCTCATTGATGCCGATGAAGATAACTCATTGCTTATTATTGACTCAAGTTGTTACTTTGGTTGATGACTGTTGATGTTGCTTTTGACATGGGTGCATTGAAACACTTGTTGAGTTGGAATAGAAGTTGTCTTCTCATAACTCCTTCTACTAGATAGAGCGCTTCCCAATGTAACCATCTTATTTTGAAGAGCAATGACAACAATGACTAATTTGAAAGGTCTTTTTTGGACTGTAACGTGAGTTAGGTGTTGGGTTTTTGAAAAAATAGGATAAAAGGCTCAAACCTACCATTCTACTTGGCTTTAACTCCCGTTATCACCTTTAACAATTTCATCCCTTTCTTACCCTTTGCTTTTATGATTAATGCTGAGGTCGTTTATTTGATGACTTTGACCTTGGCATTGTTAGATTTTCCCTATTCATTTTCTTCCACTTATCTAGTGGAAAACTACCAGACTCTTCCTATTTGTTTTTTGCCACTTACCTAGCAGAAAATGACATTGCTAGAGCTTTTCTTTTTTTTTGACATGTAACGCTACCCTTTTTTTTCTTTCCCTGCCCCTATGCTATGGCTTTCGACTCATTGTAGATGGTGATCACCGGGCTGATTATATGATGGAAATGTGACCAGCTCAAAGGGGTTTTGCAAGGGTTTTGTTTAACTGTATGATAAAGGAATTGAGGCCTCCCTTTATTTTGATTATTGTCATCATTGCTCTATCAGAGTTTCTAATTACATAGAGTAGTGCTTTATCAAGCTTGAGTTCATGAGTGCTGGGAAAACTTCCCTATCCATCTCTACCAGGATCAATGACTACGAGTCTTCATTGTTGGGTGTGAACTTTGCTTCTAGCTTTCTGTCAGGCTGTAGATGTCTTTTTAGAGACGAAGTCTCCTATCAAGATTTGATTTTTTCCGCTGAAGGATTTGGAGACGCGTCTTTGATTGTACTGGGCATGTTGTTCTCTAGGAGGCAAGGCTGCTCATGCCGCTTCGGTGTTTGAGTTTCCCCAAGGATTTGGAGAGAGGCAGTTGCTTCTTTAACCAGTATAACTACCTTATTGCAATACATCAATAGGGGTGTTATTGCCCTAGTTGAGACTCTTACTAGGACTTTGTGAAAGGGTAGCTGCTCGTGCCAACCTTTATGATCTTCTTGACTATGGTATTCTGCTAACTCAATTGTCTCCTTTGTTTGTAAATGATTGGATACTAAGCTATTGTGATTGATTTTGAAGTTCTGCCATCATGTGTTGTTTTAGGTTGCTGGTGCTATCTGTGACAATCTGTAGAGGACCTTTGGGGAGTCTTTAGGGTCAAAATATGCCAGCCTTTAGGATACCCTGCAAGTTTTAGTTTTCTAAAAAAAATATTTTAGCATGGCAGAGAAAGCATTTCATGATCAAAAGTCCTCTATTTCAGATTAGCTTGTTATACACTTAATATTTACATGACATTTCGACAAGCTAAAATCATGGGTTCCTCCCGTAGACTTTATCAAGGCCTTCAGGGTCTGAGAATTTGATGGATGGTCCAGTCGGCCAACTTCTTGTCCGATGCTACTACATTGGCAAGATCTTGAGGAGAGTGAGCAGGTAGAAGATGAGGCATAAATTTTCAGTTGAAGATCAGGGATGGAATGACGCTTTTTTTTTTCAAGAGGACCAACCTATAGTTGTGCCCCCAGTCTCTTCTCAAGTTGGTACCTTCTACTGCTGAGGTAGTCGGTAACCAATTTCCTAACTATCAAGTGACTGGAGGGTTTTGTCATGTCAATGCATGGATGGCCATTGTCATAACATGGTATGGAGGTTATTGCTTGAGAGATAACACTTTTTTGATAAGCAATCATTCCCTTTTGTTCTTCGATGGGCTCATCCTTGCAAGAGTTATGGACTGGGTGGGACCACGAAGGGATTACATAGCTTTGGTTGTGCTCTTAGGCCTAGAAAAAGAAAAAGAGAAGCAAATGGAATTAGCATGTGGAGTTGAAGATCTTATGTCATGCATGTTCCATGGAGGTCCCTTCTTTGTGGGAATTTAGGCATGATGTTGAGTCCATTTTGGAGATGGGGTGTTGCCCTTATATGCAATACAATACCTCTTCGGCATGGGCCGGTCAATGCTTCTTTGTTTGGGCAACCCCGTCTCTATGGACGGAGGGAGATTTGAGCCTCTCTTAAGATATGATTCTATGCATGCCATGAATTCTTAGGCTTAGGAAACCCTTAGGAGCTTTGGTAGGCTCGATTAATATGAGATCAGATTGTTCATTTCTCTCTACAGCTGATGAAAATGCGCTGACTTGAGTTTCTTGGAACTTGTGACTTTAGAATGGATATCGATGCATGAGCATGATAGTAGTGGATATGTGTACAGCATAATGACAATAGATAAGCGATGTAGCTGTCGTGCCCAGATTTTTCGCACTCGAGCAATACACACACAAGCGGGAAAAACACTGTACTCTCTCGTTAGAACTCATCCTCCTAGAAGAATGAATGCGACTAAGTTTGAATTGAAAATTAATTTTGAATAAAGGGCTTCTGAAAAAAGTTTGGAGTTGCCACCTAACTTGATTAAGGTGAGTTAGGTCACCTAAAAGCTAAGCATAATCCGAAAACTACACTTAGGGTTTTTGAAAATACTACCTCTAGAGAGAGTTTTTAAAAAAATAGGTTGTTTGGCAACCTTGGGAAAATAACTAAGCCCTTTTTGAAAATAAACTCCATTTTGGTCTTTCAAAAACAGTGATCTTAGGTTCAGAGGTTGGTTACGTGTAGGAAAGACGCACTAAACCATCACCCTACCCCGCCCTTGAAGGTACCTACATGTCTATTTATCCTAAATTCACCTATGAGAGTCTTCAACTAACAAATGTTCAATCCTATCTACTTTAGAAAAAGAATGTTTAAAAATATGATGCATGATATACAAGTACAAGAAAAAGATTTGAAAATAGATTTGAAAAGAAATTGATTTGATTTAAAAAGAAATTTGAAAAGCTAGATTTGATTTTGGAAAGTTTTAGAAATTGGAAATAGAGATTTAGGAATAGATTTTTTGAATTGGAAACTTGCAAATAAATTATGGAATTAGAAACTTAAAAAAGGTTGTGGAATTGGAGATTTGAAAACTATTGTGACCGCACCCATGAGGGTTGCCTACGTATCCTTTTGGAGGAATTAGGTCAGTCGTAGTTTGGACAAAAGTCCGATAGAAAATAGAAGGTATGATTGGAGGAAAGACATTGAATTGGAATTTGGATTTGATTTGAATTTAGGATAGAAGATTGAAATTTGAAATGGAAGAATAGAGACCCTAGACCTAGGAAGATAGGATTTAAAAAGGACTCGAGATTCAAAAAGACTTGACTCGAAGGTTGGACTTGGACAATCGAAAAAAGATTGGATTTAGGAAGGGTTCGAATTAGGAAAGGTCCGATTTAGGAAAGTTTCAAAATAGGAAAGTGTCAGTTTTGAAAAGTTTTCGAATTAGGAAAGTTTCATTTTAAGAAAGTTTCAATTCAGGAAAGTGTTAGATTAAGAAAGTTTTGAAATAGGAAACATTCATTTTAAGAAAGTTTCAAAATTGGAAAGTTTTGAATTTATAATGTGCTGAAATAGGGAAGTTTTGAAAGTAAGAAAGTTTTGAGTTTAGAAAGTTATAGATTTGGAAAGATTTGAAGTTTAGGGAAGTTTAGAATATTAGAAAAATTCAAAGTTTGAGTTTTAGAAATTCTTGAAATTAGGAAAGGTTTAGACTAAGAAGGATTGAGATTCCTATTTCCTAAAACAAGGGATTGGATTTTGCTTCTAAAAAGAGATGTTTTGATTTTGTTTCCAAAAATGGAGGATTGGATCTAGTTTCCTAAAGAGAAGATTGGGTTTGGTTTCCTAAAGGGAAGATTGGATTTGGTATGCATTTGGAAAGATGGAGTTTTAGAAATTTTAGTTTTGGGAAAACTATAGTTTTGATATAGAAAATAGGTTTTGGAAATATATATATATATATAGTTTTGATGTAGAAAACAAGAAGTTTTGGAAACCTAGGTTTTGAGGCCAAAGTAAGGGATTGGAAATCATGTTTTTGGAAAGGAAAATTAGGGTTCCTAAACGTGGGTTCTAGGATTTAACTTAGACACCAAGAAAAGGGATTTTTGAAAAGTGAGTTTTTTAGAAAGGGAGATTTTAGGAAGGAAATCTTAGAGAGGAGTTTTTGGAAAGTAAACTTGAAAAGGGAGTATTTTTGGAAAGATTTTTGGAAGGAGATTGTTGGAAAGAGTTTTTAAGAAAGAGATTTAGGAAAGAGATTTTTGGGAAGAGTTGTTTAGGAAGGAAACGTAAGGAGTGTTTTTGGTGAGTGAACTTTGAAGAAAGCTTTTTTGGAAAGGAGCTTTTAGGAAAGACGTTTTTGGAAAGAGATTGTTGGAAGGGAGTTTTTCTAGGAAGGAGGCCTAGGGAGCACTTTTAGAAAGTGAATTTTGAGGAAAGTGTTTTGGAAAGGAGTTGAAAAGGAAGTTTTGAAAATAGATTTTTGGTGGGAGTTTTTGAAAACAATTTCGGAAAGAAGATTGGAGATAATTTTTAGAAAGTATGTTGACAGAGAGGTTTTTAGAAGGAGAGATTTGAAAAGAGAGTTTTTAGCAAGTATATAAAATATCTCACTTTCCTAAACCGATTATAACCATAAGAAGATTAGAACCACTTTAAGATAGTGGTTTTGAAAACCACAATGTTTTAAAAATATGGACCATATGGGTCACTTTAAATGTAACACTTTCCTAAACCAACCCTAACCATGAAAAGGCTAGAATGACCCTAGGATTGTGATTTTGAAAACAAGTTTTGAAAAAGAAGGTTTTGATGCGAGTTTTGAAAACAATTTTGATGCAAGCTTTTGAAAACGAATTTTGGAAGAATGCAAGATCATGATATGCACAATGCAAATAGGGTCGTGAACATACAAGGTTAAAGGCTTCACCACATAATCAAGGGGGCCGAACCCACATGGTCTCCGATTAGACTAAAAGAAAGCCCCCGACACGGTGACTCTCCAATAGCCTAATCCTACACATGGACTGGGAATTTTCTTGTTTCAAGCATGCAAGAAAGGGGGAAAGAAGATGGGGGATTAAAATAGGAGAAAACCCAAGTGGGTTCAGAGGGAGAAGAGAGGGGGAAAGATGCGTAAACGTAAATAAGAAGCCTACCTTGTGTCTTCTTTATTTTGCTTAGCTTTGCGCGCTTTGCTTTGCTTTGCTTGTCTTGCTTCGGTCTTCGCTTCAGTCTTCAAGAGTTTGTCTTCAATCTTCAAAGTTTCAGATTGCAGCACTTCAAGACTTCAAAGGAAGCTTTGGAGGCTAGTGTATGAGTGTATAGAAGTGAATGTGAGTGTATAGAAGGCTAGGGTTTGGAAAACCTAAAGAGACTAGGGTTTAGAGAGGCTACAAGCTTTGTACGTTGAATAATATGGTTTTTAGACTGAGTTTACGGACATCTTTCACGCTGGAGGAGGCTCTGTATTTATAAACAAGGGAATGACCTAGCGCCTATTGCAGTGGCGCCAGGCCAAAAATACTTCTGGCGCCACTAGGAGTGGCGCAAGGACAAATATTGGCTTGGTGCCACTTAGGAAAGTTTTAAGGTCGGCAAGCAACGTATCTTGAGAAGATTTGGGCGCATGTACTAGTGACTACCATGCAATTTTTAACCTGGCTTCACTAGGAGTGACTCCGGAAGGTCCGAGAAGGTTTTAAGGGATCGGGAATGGCCTAGAAGGCTGGAAAAGGGCAACAACCCTTAGAATAGGGTCTCAAAGGTATTTAACTTGAAAAAGGATGACAAAATGTATTAGAAGGGTTGACCGGGCTATTAGGGGCAAAACGGTTAACTGAGCCGAAAAGCTGCCGGGATGAACTCAGAATGTCCCTGAAGAAGCCTCGAGATTTAGAAACATTATTTAGAATATTCCCAAAGGTTACCGGTACGATACCCGGAGCCGGTGTGGTCGGAAAAAGTGACCGGCCCACCAGGGGTAAAACATTCATTTTGCACCGGGTTTATCAGAACTGACTTGAAATGATCCGGAAAGATAAAGGAAGGTCGATGATACTATAAAACCTAGGTTTTCAAACCTCTTATTTTCTATACCAAAACTATACACATTTCCAAAACCTCTTTTCTACGTCAAAATTCTACACTTCCAAACCTAGGGTTTCTAGAAATTTTCTTTTCCAAATCCTTGTCAAATCAAATTTTCCCTTTAGGACATCAAATCCAATCTTCCCGTTTAGGAAACTAGATCCCGTCCTCCATTTTTGGAAACAAAATCAAACCTTTGCTTTTAGAAACCAAATCCAATCCCTTCCTAATCCAAACCTTTCTTAATTCAACTCCTTCCTAATTTCCTACCTTCTTAAACCATAAGTTTCTTAAACCATAAGTTTCTTAAACCTAAACTTTAAATCTTTTCTTAAATTTCAAAATCTAAATCTTTCCTAAATCGAATCCTTCTTAATCTTCTCATTTCCTAAATCTTAAGTTTCCAAAACATGAATATAAAAATCTTTCCTAAATTTTAAAACTCAACTTTCAAATCTTTCCTAATTCAACCCTTTCCTAATTCTACCTTCTTTTCAAACCTAAGTTTTCAAATCTTTCTTAAACTTCAACATTTCCTAATCTCAAATCTTTCTAAACTTCCAAACTTTCTAAATTCTAAACTTTCCAAAACTTCAACATCTTTCTAAATCTAAAACTTTTCTAAACTCAAAGCTTTCTTAATTTAAAACTTTCATAACTTGAAACTTTCTAAATTCTAAACCTTTCTTAAACTAAACTTTTCCTAATTCAAAACATTTCTAAATTCAATACTTTCCTATTTTAAAACCTTTCTTACTTCAAAACATTCCCAAATTCAAAACTTTCCTAAGTTGATACTTTCCTAATTCAAAACTTTCCTAAGTTGAAACTTTCTTAATTCAAACCTTTCCTATTTCAAAACTTTCCTAATTTCAAAACCTTTCCTAATTCTGAAACCTTTCTAAAATGACACTTTCCTAATTACGAAACTCTCCTAATTTAAAAGCTTTCCAAATTCAAAACTTTTTTAATTCGGAACTTTCCAAAAATGAAACTTTCCTAATTCGAAACTTTCCTAAATCGGACCTTTTCCTAATTCAAACATTTCCTAAATCCAATCTTTCCTAATCCCCTCAACCTTCCAAGTCAAGTCGAATCTTTCCTAAGTCTCCTCTCTTTCCTAAGTCTAGGTTTTCTAAACCTCCATCTTTCCAAAATAAGTCTAAATCTCTCTTCCAAGTTCTATCTTTTCAAATCAAAATTCAATCTTTTCAATTCCAAAATTCCAAATTCCAATTTTCAATCCTCTATTCAAAGTTCAATCTCTCAATCTTCCAATTTAATTTCCAATTCAATCTCCTTCTTCAAATCAACTCTTCTATTTTCAATCGGATTCCGGTCCGAACTACGACTAACATGATTCCTCCAAAAGGATACATAGGCAACCTTCATAGGTGCGATCACAACTTTTTTCAAATTTTAAATTCCTCCATATTTTCCAAATTTTAAATTCCAAAATCTTTCCAAATCTCCAATCTATTTTCAAATTTTCAATTTCAAATTTCTATTTTCAAATCTCTACTTTCAATTTTCAAAACTTTTCAATTTCAAATCTATCCAATTTCAAATCTCTTTCAAATCAAATCAATTTCTTTTCAAATTTATTTCCAAGTCTATTCTCCAACTCTCTCTTATTTTGCACTTGCATCTCATGCATCATTTCTTTTCAAACATTGTTTTTCAAAGTAGATAGGATTGGTCAATAGTTAGTTAAAGACTCTCATAGGTGAATCTAGGGTAGATTGACATGTAGGTACTGAAAGGGCGGGGTAGGGTGATGGCTTAGTGTATCTTTCCTACACGTAACCAACCTCCGAACCTAGGATCACTGATTTCAAAGACCAAAAGGAGTTATTTTTCAAAAAGGGCTAAATATTTTTCAAAGGTTGCCAAACAACCTGTTTTCCTTAAAAACTCTCTCTTGAGGAGATATTTTCAAATCGTTTTCCAAAAACCCTAAGTGTAGTTTTCGGATTATGTTTAGTTTTTAGGTGACCTAACTCACCTTAATTAAGTTAGGTGGTAACTCCAAACTTTTTTCCAAATGCCCTTTATTCAAATCAGATTTTCAATTCAAACCTAGTCGCACTCATTCTTCTAGGAGGGTGAGTTCTAACGAGAGAGTACAACATTTTTCCTGCTTGTGTGAGTATTCCTCGAGTGTGAAAAATCTGGGCGTGACACTTACAACTAACCCTCTTTTTCTGTCTTTGCTTGTCGAAGATAGAAAACGATAAAGTAAGAGTCCCATGTTGACCGTGAGGCAGTCAGAGGGATGGACTTTGGAAATTTTTCGACAACGGGGGTTCGAAAATGGATACTGGGCTCAAAAGGCCTTCGAAAACGAGTTTTGGCGAGAAAAAGGGCAAAGCTGCCCAGAATTTTGAAACTAGCGCCACTGCTTTGGAAAGCTTAGCTTGGCGCCTCTGCTAGTGGCGCCAGGCTTGGGATTAAAACCAGAAAAATTCTGGTTCAAAAACTTGCGGCATTTGAAGAGTTTTTCAAAAAGTTGAGGGTGTTTGTGGGGAAACTGACTTGAACCTTGAAGGAGCACTTCTTGGAGACCACGGGTGATTGCCGAAAGGAGACCACGTCGCCGGAAAAGTCGACGGAAGAGAAGATTTCGCCGGAAAACTCCAAAAAGTGAGTTTTCAAATTTATGTTGATTTTGATGTGTAGAATTTTGTTTCAACCATGTGAATAGTAGAAATTAATGCTTTGATATGTTTTGAACATTATGGTGATGTTATTTTTTCATTTTGGTGCTTGTATGATTGAATTTGAGTAATTTTACGTGATTATGTGGAGAGAGTTTTCTACAAGAATTGGGGGTTTGTTCCTATAGGCTTGGGCATTGGGTTTTCTGGCTACATTTTTGCACAATGTGCCTTAGAAAAATATGTTTAACAACCGTGTGAAGTTTCGTGATTTTTTAAAAACTTGGTAACTTTTTGATTTTTTGAAAAATAGGAAAATACTTAGAAAATTAGGAAAATGGGAAAACTCAAGAAATTGATGAAATTTTTAGAGTTTAAAATTTTGAAAAATGTAGGAATATTTTAGAAAACATTTGAAATGATTTTTGAGGAATTTGAGGATAACTTTGAAAACCATTGATTTATTGGAAAAATAAAACATGTGTTTTGAAAATCTTGAAAAATTAAAAAGTGTGCAGGGGTGCTGATGTTATGTGATTGTAACGTTGTGAAGTGCACGATTTGTGTTTTGCCTTGATGTCATGAGTTTTGTAGGGACCGTTTTTAAACGAAACTCTATTGAAATTTTTAGAAATTAGGGAAAGAGTTGGAAAAGGATTAGAAATAAAATCTTTTTGAAGGAAAAAAATAGAAAACCCTTGAGATGTGACTTGAAGTGAGAATATCAAAAGGTGTAGGAAATTCGTTTTGACTTATCATTTGAAATCGTTTTTTTGTTTTTATTGTTTGTTGTTTATTTTATTTTACTTTATTATGTTATTATTTCTCTGCATGTACCATATATTAACACCTCTTACCTTGGCTTACTTTTTCAGAATGGCAAATGCGGGTGATGACGGTTCTGAGAGGAGACGTCACTCGGGGAAGGTGGCTCGGACAGATTCCACCGGCGGTTCCAGTCGATCTAGACGTAGTCGACGATCTACCGGACGGGCCTCTTCCAGTCAGAGCGGACAGTGGAGTAGATCACCTGTCGACCCCTTTCCTCCGGTTGAGCAGGCCTTTGTGGAGGACATTGGTGATGAGGAGGAGGTACCGGGCCTTGGGGATCAGGTGACCGGTTATGGGAGAGCTTCCTCCAGACATAGGCAAATGGATGCTGACTTAGGTGACCTGGAGGTACCGGACATCCCACCGCTCGAGGATCTTACTTATCACCCAGCATATATTCTAGACAATATTTGCCCCCTCCTCGGGTACACACAGCTTTTAGAGGGGTTGTTCATTAGGTCTTTGTGACTATGCAGCAGGCTACCTCATCATATCGTGTCGTCCTAGCTGAGATCAAATTTGGAGCCTTCATGGGATTACAGGCTAATCGCCTGAACCGGCATTTGGTACCAGCGCTAGTTGAGCGGTGGTTTGGAGAGACCGGGACCTTTCATTTTGTCAGCTTTGAGTTAGGTCCCACTCCCTTGGATTGGGCGATCATCACAGGGCTTTCCTTCATTGGCCGGCGGATCACTCTACAGTCAGTCAGTAGAGACGAGGCATGCAGTCTGCTGGACTTGCCTCCTCCTGAGCGTTCTACCTTCCTAGTCTCTTGGCTCAGTCAGGAAGACCGTACCTGTGCTGCCAAGCCATCGCCTGCAAGGCGGGACATTATGAGACGGCGACTTGTTTTATACATCATCTTTAGCTGCTTCTGCAACAACAAGTTGCTCATGCCTTTTTGGTTGGTGAGCATAGTAGTTGATCTTAGCGCTTTATCTGAGCTGGATTGGGGGTCCTTCTCCTTTGGCTGCTTCCTTCAATCGATGCGGGTCCAGACTTCTTCTCGTTGGGGCAGCATGTCTAGTTTCTGGCCCTTTCTTATCTGGTGGAGCTATGAGTACCTGCCTGTCCATCGCCCTGCAGTTGTCGAGAACGACCTTTATCCACATGCTTTAAGGTGGGCTCTTGACCAGGTGGCCCAGCGATCAAAGATTACTGACTTTGTGACGCTACGGGCGAACCTGGAGTTGATTGAGGCGAGATATGTGACTTCGCGGCCCTTCATTGGATCAGTTCATTATGAGACTATACGGTACTTGGTCCCATTGTCCCTGTCGAGGGATGCTTTCCTCAGTGATGATACTTGGGACTCCTATCTAGGAGAGTGACACTGGCGGCAGTTTCATGAGGAGTTCCGATCAGTAGGAGCTCCGCTGGAGTATATGTTTGGAGCCTTGGTGGCGGGAGTGCCTTCCCCTATCAGGAGCGGCAGCCGGGTGCCGAGTTCTTGCTTCCTCCAGACACGGACTATGCTGCACACTTCGGGGCTCATTCTGTTGGTGCCTTCGCCCGGTTTGAGGTAGTAATCGGCGGATAAGCTGTGGGCCAAGAGGTGGTTGACTTATGGTGCCGAGCCGGAGGATATGTGCCCCAGGCTGAGTTTACTGCTACAAGGAATCAGAAGGATCGATACCAGACAAAGCGAGATCAGTATCAGGCAGAGGTGGCTTCCTTGACAACTCGGACAACCCAGATGGGAGGTGGCGGGGTATGCCGTCTTTTCTCTCCTTATTCTCACTCTGCTGTTGTTTAGTTCTTTGTTAATGTGGTTGATTTCAGTTCTATTTTCTCTGCAGGATGCTGGTACTTCGAGTAGTTATCCACCTCCTCTGATGCCAGGTTTTGAGGATTTCGATCCACATGACATTGACTTTGACCTTTGATAGATGCCCCTTGTGGAGACTCTGATCTTCTTTTACCCCTTATCCCTGAGATGTATTTATGTTAGACAATTTTATTTTGATAGTTTTGTACAAAGATGGATATTTATGGTATTTAGATGCATGGATAGACAGATACATTTATGATCTTTAAAGCTAGGTGTATGATCAGATGTATGTGATGGATGATGATGTTGTGTATCTGTGTCGGTAACTTTTGTTTCTACAGGGAGTTATATCCTATGTATGCAAAACTCATGCCAATTTTTTTTTGTTTTGTTTTTTTTTTTTTTTTTTTTTTTTGTTTTAGTTTTTTTTTTTTTTTGTGTGAAAATGTATGCACTTATTAGAAATACATTAACTAACAGAATGACAAAGGGTGCCATCAAACTCAGTATTTTTGGAATGGTAACTCCTTACTTTTCGCCGGGGGGGGAGGGGGGGGGGGGGTTGGGGGGTTGTTCTCGCCTCTCCTCTAGCTTAATCTTACCTTGATTGGATGATAGCACTTCGTACCTTTCTCAACCTTTTAATCACCTCCGACTCTCTGCTTTAGGGTTAGTGTATATGATTATTAGGCTGAAATTCTCAACTCTTGGGATTTTAGCAACAACTTACCTGACCTTTAGCAGAGCGATAAGTGGCCAGTCCTTTCAATCTGAGGAGACTTTGTTTAGGACCGTAATGTAGGCTAGGTTATGGGGGTTTTCGAAACAACGGGATATATAAGCTCAAATTCAATGTTGTTTTCAGTAGGGTTTAGATCCATACCATCCTTGACTATTTTTTCAATAGGGTTAGCGTTCTTCTTTAGCTATGGTAGCGTGTCTAGCTCATTTTGATCAAGCAATCTGTTTTCAATCAGAGTGGGCTTTAGCAGGGCTGTAATGTAGGCCATGGTTTTGGGGTTTTGCAAGAAAGGGTAAAGGCTCGAACATATTGTTTCTACTGGGTTTCTTTGTAACCTAGGATCACCTTTGAATTTTCTTCTTGCTTTTACTATATACTTTCTCAAGGTGAAAATGACTCTTTTCTTTCACCCTTTCTCTATACTTCTTGAGATAAACATGACTCTCTTTTGTTTCGATCCTCTTATTATGCTTTTGAAGATGACTCTATCATAGTTTTGTTCAGGCCTTTCCTTAGGGTTTTTTTTTTTTTTTTTGCCTTTTGTCCCTTGGCAACTCTTTTCCTTCACTTTGTCCTTTTTATCTTCTTTTCTTTTCTTTTATGAAACAAACCCTTTTTTCTTAGGTTGTTTCCTTGGCAGTTCAATATAACCCAATGTGAGCGGTGATCCCTAGGTTGGGGTTTTCTTAAAAAAATATAGATGGCTCAACGGGATTGGCAAGGGTTTGCTTCTGACTATATGGGAAATGAAATGAAGGCATCCCTTCACTTTGAACTAGATTGCTTGATCTATAGAGCTTTCGATATTATCCTAGCAAGATAGAGGTGGATACCATTTCTAGAATTCTCAACTATTGTCTGCCCTAGTGTGGGGAGGACAGCTGTGGATCAGGGTTGGCAAAGAAAATTTTTGCTTTCTGCGAGGCACTAGGGGCTAAGCAAAGGGAATATGAACACTTGTTCTTTGACATAGGGAAATGAAAGGTGGCTCCTCTTCATTTTGATAATCTGGCCACGCATCACTTAGCTTCAGTGTCTTGCAAGCGTTGCTTTTGGGTAGTATCCTCACTCATCCTTGTCCTCTTTCTTTCTGGAAAGCTGATCATTTGGCAAGGGGTTAACTCATGCTATCATCCCTTCAAGTCAAACTGACCCCTAAGATAAACCATGCCCCCTTGTGTAGAAAGTAGCCACTATTCATAAGAGAAAAGAGGATAACAACAATGAATAAAAAGCTTTAGTCATTTTATTATACTAGCATATAGTTCTGTTACAAAAATGCAGATATTAATTTAAGGACAAAAATATACAAGGGATAGAAAGAGGGTGGGTGAAAACACCCCTCTCCTGTACGCTTTTGATGGAAGCCCATTTTAGTAGGGCCATGGGACAATGCCCACATCTTCGATACTCCAATCGTGATTTGGGTCCTTAGCCAATGCAAGACAGGCAAAGGCTTCTGCTAGAGCTCCAGACATGTCGGCAGTGATGATGTAGTCAGTAGCATCATTGATCTCTTTCTTGTTCTTTGCAACAGGTCCTTCTGTAACTCGAACGGCTAATTCACATCCCTCTAACTCGAACGGCACTGTCTGTGCTCTTGGCTTCTCTACCCCCCAGCTCATTTCTTTATAATTGTACTCAGTCGCGGGCCAAGGGTTCTCTAGTAAGTGACGTTCCGCCGCGACATACTTTGGATGTAGAAACTCAACGCCCCATCAACAACTATGTTTTTAGCAAGCTCTTCTTTCGGAAGCATTGGCCCCTCAACTGGCCAATCCAAAGCATCAGGCACCTTATGAGGGTCATAAAGATAGATCGGGCATAATGGGAAGTCTTCGTCCCAATCATCTCCTTCATCGGTCTCCCAATCGTCCTCATAATCTTCGACCTCGGGCTCGTCAAACACTCCTTTGCCTTCCATTTCTACTAGTATCATGTTAACGGTGTGATCCAGCAGACGGTTAGCGGTCACATTGGGGGTCGAAGCAGGTTTTATCGGCTGTAATTCAATGGTCTTGCTGTCGATCAAGTCTTGGATTTTGTGCCTGAGAGCGAAGCAGCTTTTGGTGTCGTGCCCTTGGCCACCTGAATGGTATTCACATGTAAGGGTGGCATTAAAGGTTGGGGGTAGAGGGCTTGGCAATGGGCGAGCAAGTATGGGCTTTAGGATATTGTTCTTTAGCAAGTTATGGTAGGCCTCAGTTTGAGTGCAGGCTAAGGTGTCGAAGGTACGGATGCATCGAGCTGGTCTATTAAAGTTGGGTCGTGGCCCAGCAGGGCCATAGTTAGAGGTTGGAACAGGCATTGTTAAGGTGGGTAAGGGCAGGACAAGGTGTGATTATAGTGGTGGGCGGTATTGGGGTGGTTGGCCAGGCAAGATGGCAAACACTTCGCTTTCCTTCCTTACTGTTCCCTTTGTAGTAGCCACTCTCTTGGCTATGTTGGCGGTACTTTCTCCAGTCTTGGCATTGGGGTCTGTAATCCTCCATGTCTTGAGGTCGTTTTCTAACATCTCTTCCTACATGATGAGCTCGGAGAAGCTTTTCCCTACACTTGTGCAGAGCTTCTCATCGTATATACCTTGAAAAGTGTACACAAACAGTTGTACGTACTCCTTCTCTTCCAATGGGGGATTGACTTGTGCGGTAGCTTCTCTCCATCTCAAAGCATACTTCTTGAAGCTTTCCTTTTCACCATTGCTCATAGTCATCAAGGACCATCGATCAGAGGTGAGATTAATATTATGATGATATTGGGCTTTAAATGCATTGACTAGCTCGATCTAGGTTGTGATCTTCCTTAGGTCCAGACGAGCAAATCATTGTAGAGCAGACCCCATGAGGCTGTGTTGGAACAGCTGCATGAGGAGTTTCGGATTGTTGCCGTGACCACTCAAAACTCCAGCATAGAGACGAAGATGAGCGACGAGGTTACCAGTGCCGTCATACTTCTGGAAGTCAGGCATTTTGAACCTAGCAGGTCTCGGGTGGTTAGGAAAGAAACATAACTCGTCATAGGCAGTGAACCCGTAAGTGTCGTGGCTATGGAGACTTCGCAGTGAATCCTCTAGCCCTTGGATTTTCAGACTGAGAGGGTCTAGGGGGCCCTTCTTTAGAACAGGTGAAAGTAATATGGTCTCGTCCTCTTCAGCACTGATCCCTTTGGCATCTTCCTTATTCCTCCCTGCATTGTCAGACTGAAGCACGATCCTTGGATTAGCAGGTTTGGGGTCCTTTGACGAAGTCATGGATAATGATAGCACTGCAACAGTATCCTTCATAGCCATAGTTTGAATGAGTTTGAGCGTCTCAACCATCTTGGTCCTCATTTCGTTGACCTCTTCCCGAGAGACTTGAGATGATTCTTCAGGGTTAGCAGCCATCAGTGATGCTCTTTGCCGGGTGATAATGGGATCCCTAGGTGGATGTTGCCCCTTCTTGGGAGCATTATTGACTCAGTGCAGGGTGACCTCTGTAAATAAAAAGGAAGAAAGAAAAAGAAAAAAACACAAATCGCAAGTCAGTCTCTAGTTTTTAGAGAGCTTTATGCGATGCATGTCCTAGGGTGCCCCTCTTCAGAAGGGAGACTATACATGGTGCATTGGCTCACTTTTGGAGATAAGAGATTTGCCCCTGTATGCAGATACCTTACTGTCAAACAGGAACCTTTCCTTCGTTCATGCATTTATTTACTATCTCATTCGCGAAAAATAAAAAAATATATTTAACTTCGGGTTTAATATATAAAAGAATTGAAATACACTTAACAGGGGGAGAGGGAACATGCTCCTTTCAGGGTTCCACCTATCTAATTTTACAAAGGAAACCCTAAACTACTCTTGTGTCTTCGAATTCGCCTTCGTTGGATTTGATGTTGAGGAGGTCGTTAAGAGACCTTGTTGATCGATTGCCCCTTGTCTTCTTGCCAATCCTATCTCTGTGAGCATAGAGGGATTGGGGCCCCTCTTATGGAATGAATTGATGTGCAAGCCGTGAGTCCTTAGGGTTACGTGGGAACCCTTAGGGTTTGGGTAGGTTTAATGCAAGGGAGAGTGAACTAGGTGTCACTCTCGATAGGTTGATCATATGCATGAGGATGCAGTGACTTGAGTTACTTGGAACTCTTGTCTTGACATGGAATATGGAATGCATAAAAATGGATGCATAGAGTATAAGGAAAGAGAATACAGTTGAAGTACATATGCATGTATGAGCAGTTAGACAGTCATTATAACAGTAGGAATGGATAGGTATACATGAAAAATAAGAGCAGTCGCCCTTTCCTCCTTGATTTTGGAAAACGGTGCGCGTGTCTTAAATCCGGCAGAGGTTCGGCTATGCATGGTGTCTATTTGAGCATGAGGTTGAGGGTTGACTAATGCGTCCTAAAAAGGCTCGGTCCCCAGATATTCAAACCTAGGCCTACTTCCCGAGGTGGTGCCATGATCGGTTGGTGATCCAAGCAGGGGAACCATCAAGAGGCCATAGGCGAAGAAACTGACACAACATCTTGCCCACAACCAATATACCGTTCCCCCTTTCTAACTAGAAGGGTCATCTCAGGGTAAAAATGCAAGTATGCAGAATGCAGATGCTTATGCAGTGTGTGTGTTATTTTTGAAAGCGGAGGAAAGAGCCCAACAACTCCCATCCATCCTGTTCATCACATTCGTGCATAAAAATTAAACAAAAAGTGCACCTACAAAACAAAGATGCAAGAGTTAGTATGTGGATGACAAACTTAATACAAGATAATATGAATATATGCATGTTTTTTTCTTAAACAATTTTGAAAATTTAAAGTGAATAGGATTGAACAAGTTAATTGAAAACTCTACATGGGTGAAGGGTAAAGAGACAAGACTACAGCCTAACCCTCTAAGTGTCCCCAGTGGAGTCGCCAGCTATCGCGCCCAGATTTTTCGCACTCGAGGAATACACACACAAGCGGAAAAAACACCGTACTCTATTGTTAGAACTCATCCTCCAAGAAGAATGAATGCGACTACGTTTGAATTGAAAATTAATTTTGAATAAAGGGCTTTTGGAACAAGTGTGGAGTCATCACCTAACTTGATTAAGGTGAGTTAGGTCACCTAAAAACTAAGCATAATCCGAAAACTACACTTAGGGTTTTTAAAAACGATTTTTGAAAATACTACCTCTAGAGAGGGTTTTTAAGAAACCAGGTTGTTTGACAACCTTGGGAAAATAACTAAGCCTTTTTTGAAAATAAACTCCATTTTGGTCTTTCGAAAACAATGATCCTAAGTTCGCAGGTTGGTTACGTGTAGGGAAAATGCACTAAGCCATCACCCTACCCCACCCTTGCGGTACCTACATGTCTATTTATCCTAAATTCACCTATGAGAGTCTTCAACTAAAAAATGTTCAATCTTATCCACTTTTGAAAAAAAATGTTTAAAAATATGATGCATGATATGCAAGTGCAAGAAAAAGATTTGAAAATAGGTTTGGAAATGGATTTGAAAAGAAATTGATTTGATTTAAAAAGAAATTTTAAAAGCTAGATTTGATTTTGGAAAGTTTTAGAAATTGGAAATAGAGATTCAGCAATAGATCTTTCGAATTGGAAACTTGCAAATAAATTATGGAATTAGAAACTTGAAAAAGGTTGTGGAATTGGAGATTTGAAAAATATTGTGGCCGCACCCATGAGGGTTGCCTACGTATCATTTTGCAGGAATCAGGTCAGTCGTAGTTCAGACAAGAATCCGATAGAAAATAGAAGGTATGATTGGAGGAAAGAGATTAAATTGGAATTTGGATTTGATTTGAATTTAGAATAGAAGATTGGAATTTGAAATGGAAGAATAGAGACCCTAGACCTAGGAAGATAGGATTTAGAAAGAACTCGAGATTCAAAAAAACTTGACTCAAAGGTTGGACTTGGAAGATCGAAGAAAAAATGGATTTAGGAAGGGTTCGAATTAGGAAAGGTCTGATTTAGGAAAGTTTCAAAATAGGAAAGTGTCAGTTTTGGAAAGTTTTCAAATTAGGAAAGTTTCATTTTAAGAAAGCTCCAATTTAGAAAAGTGTTGAATTAAGAAAGTTTTGAAATAGGAAACATTTCGTTTTAAGAAAGTTTCAAAATTGGAAAGTTTTGAATTTAGAATGTGTTGAAATGGGGGAAGTTTTGAAAGTAAGAAAGTTTTGAGTTTAGAAAGTTATAGATTTGGAAAGATTTGAAGTTTAGGGAAGTTTAGAATTTTAGAAAGATTCAAAGTTGAGTTTTAGAAATTCTTGAAATTAAGAAAGGTTTAGACTAGGAAGGATTGAGATTCTTATTTCCTAAAACAAGGGATTGGATTTTGTTTCAAAAAAGAAATGTTTTGATTTTGTTTCCAAAAATGGAGGATTGGATCTAGTCTCCTACAGGAAAGATTGGGTTTGGTTTCCTAAAGGGAAGATTGGGTTTGGTTTCCTAAAGGGAAGATTAGATTTGGTATGCATTTGGAAAGATGGAGTTTTAGAAATTCTAGTTTTGGGAAGACTATAGTTTTGATATAGAAAATAGGTTTTGAAAATATATATAGTTTTGATATAGAAAAAACAAGAGGTTTTGAAAACCTAGGTTTTGAGGCCAAAGTAAGAGATTGGAAATCATGTTTTTGGGAAGGAAAATTAGGGTTTCCTAAACGTGGGTTCTAGGATTTAACTTAGACACCAAGAAAATGGTTTTTTGGAAAGTGAGTTTTTTGAAAGGGAAATTTAGGAAGGAAATCCTATAAAGGAGTTTTTGGAAAGTAAACTTGAAAAGGGAGTATTTTTGGAAAGATTTTTGGAAAGAGATTGTTGAAAAGAGTTTTTAAGAAAGAGACATTTGGGAAGAGTTGTTTAGGAAGGAAACGTAAGGAGCGTTTTTGGTGAGTGAACTTTGAAGAAAGCTTTTTTGGAAAGGAGCTTTTAGAAAAGACATTTTTGGAAAGAGATTATTGGAAGGGAGTTTTTCTAGGAAGGAGGCCTAGGGAGCACTTTTAAAAAGTGAATTTTGAGGAGAGTGTTTTGGAAAGGAGTTGAAAAGAAAGTTTTGAAAATAGATTTTTGGTGAGAGTTTTTGAAAACAATTTCGGAAAAAAGATTTGAGAGAATTTTTAGAAAGTATGTTGAAAGAGAGGTTTTTAGAAGAGATTTAAAAAGAGAGTTTTTAACAAATATATAAAATATCTCACTTTCCTAAAGCGATTCTAACCATAAGAAGATTAGAACCACTTTAAGATAGTGGTTTTGAAAACAACAATGTTTTGAAAATATAGACCATATTGGTCACTTTAAATGTAACACTTTCTTAAAGCAACCCTAACCATGAAAAGGTTAGAATCACCCGAGGATTGTGATTTTGAAAACAAGTTTTGAAAAAGAAGGTTTTGATGCGAGTTTTGAAAACAATTTTGATGCAAGCTTTTGAAAACGAATTTTGAAAAAATACAAGATCATGATATGCACAATGCAAATAGTGTCGTGAACATACAAGGTTAAAGGCTTCTCCACATAATCAAGGGGGGCCGAACCCACGTGGTATCTGGTTAGACTAAAAGAAAGCCCCCGACACGGTGACTCTCCAATAGCCTAATCCTACACATGGACCGGGAATTTTCTTGTTTCAAGCATGCAAGAATGGGGGGAAGAAGATGGGGAATTAAAATAGAAGAAAACTCAAGTGGGTTCAGAGGGAGAAGAGATGGGGGAAGATGCATAAACGTAAATAAGAAGCCTACCTTGTGTCTTCTTTATTTTGCTTAGCTTTGCGCGCTTTGCTTTGCTTGTCTTGCTTCGGTCATCACTTCAGTCTTCAAGAGTTTGTCTTCAATCTTCAAAGTTTCAAATTGCAGCACTTCAAGACTTCAAAGGAGGCTTTGGAGGCTAGTGTATGAGTGTATAGACGTGTATGTGAGTGTATAGAAGGCTAGGGTTTGTGTATGGAGGCTAGGGTTTGGAAAACCTAAGGAGACTAGGGTTTAGAGAGGCTACGAGCTCTTTATGTCGAATCATAGGGTTTTTAGACTGAGTTTGCGGACCTCTTTCATGCTGGAGTAGGCTCTGTATTTATAGATAAGGGAATGACCTGGCGCCTGTTGCAGTGGCACCAGGCCAAAAATGCTTCTAGCGCCACTAAGAGTGGCACCAGGCCAAATATTGGCTTGGAGCCACTACTAGGGGTGCCAGCCACTTAGGAAAGTTTTAAGGTCAACAAGCAACGTATCTTGAGAAGATTTAGGCACCTGTACTAGTGACTACCCAGCAATTTTTAACCTGGCTTCACTATGAGTGACTCCAGAAGGTCCGGGAAGGTTTTAAGGGACCGGGAATGGCCTAGAAGGCTGGAAAAGGGCAGAAGCCCTTAGAATAGGGTCCCGGAGGTATTTGACTTGAAAAAGGATGACAAAATGTGTTGGAAGGGTTGACCGGGCCATTAGGGGCCAAACGATCAACTGGGCCGAAAAGTTGTCGGGACGAACTCAGAATGTCCTGAAAAAAGACTCGAGATTTAGAAACATTATTTAGAATGTTCCCAAAGGTTACTGGTTCGATTCCCAGAGCCAGTGTGATTGAAAAAGGCGATCGGCCCACCAGGGGCAAAACGGTCATTTTGCACCGGGTTTACCAGAACTGACTCATAATGATCCGAAAAGATAAAGAAAGGTTGAGGATACTATAAAAAGCATTCTCGGGAGGTTTCTAGTTTGATACCCAGAGCCAGTGCGGTCCCCGGGACATTCAGATGCCTAGGGGCAAAATGGTCATCTTGACCGAAAAGTCTCGGAATTGGCCCGAAACTGACTAGAAGGCACCTAATCATGCCAGATTGCTTGAAAGGATGGACTTACCATTCTGAGGACTTAGGTATTATCTTCAGAAACGTACCTGAAAATGGCCCTAGGGGCAGTTTGGTCATTTTTCACCGAAGTGGGCTAGCAGGCACCGGTGTTGACCTGGGTTTTGAGTGTGTCTGCCACTCTAATGGCGGTCTCGTGATACAGGGGTTTGTTGGCAATTTCCTATATCGACCTGCTTGTGAGTATTTTTGCTACTCTGACGGTTGCCATGTTTACAAGTAATTTCGCTACTCTGACGATTCGCGATCATTTCCAAGACTGCCTGATCTCAGGAAGCTGCTAAAGGGACTTAGTGCCTGAGAAGTCAACTTTCTAGGAAGGCATGCCAAAGTGGACATTTCTGCATTGGCGGGCTAGCAGGCGCCAAAGGTGGACCGTTCTACCATCTAGGAGATTTGGGGTCTCGTCACGGTCGACAGGTTTAAAGGGACTTACCGTTCCAAAGAGACTTTCTTCGTAAAAAGTGTCGAATTGGTTAGACTTATTGTCTCGAGGAATCAGCTTTCTCGAGAGAGGGATTGGAATTGGAATTGGAAAAAGAAATGGAAAGGGGACTTACCATCTTCAAAAAGACATGCCTCATTTGGAATTGGAAAGGGGACTTACCGTCTTCGGAAAGACGTGCCTGATTTTGGAATTGGACCGAACAATGCCCCTAAGGGCATTTCAGTCATTTTGCCTCTATTTGGGCCTGGTGGGCCCACGAAGCGATGGATAGACAGGATTAGACTTGGAAAGTTGATTTGACTCGAAATATGTCCACATTGACTTGAATACAAGTCTAAACGGACTGTAGACTGCCGAGCGGTCAAAAATGGGGTGCTTACAGCTGTCCCTCTTTTTCTGTCTCTGCATGTAGAAGATAGAAAACGATAAAGTAAAAGTCCCATGTTGACCGTGAGGCAGTCGGAGGGACGGACTTTGAAAATTTTTCGACAACGGGGGTTCAAAAATGGATACTAGGCTCAAAAGGCCTTCGAAAATGAGTTTTGGCGGGAAAAAAGACAAAGCTGCCCAGAATTTGGAAACTGGCGCCACTGCTTTGGAAAGCTTAGCTTGGCGCCTCTGCTAGTGGCGCCAGGCTTGGGATTAAAACCAAAAAAATTCTGGTTCGAAAACTTGTAGCATTTGAAGAGTTCTTCAAAAAGTTGAGAGTGTTTGTGGGGAAACTGACTTGAACCTTGAAAGAGCACTTCTTGGAGACCACATGTGATTTTCAGAAGGAGACCACGTCGCCGAAAAGGTCGCCGGAAGAGAAGATTTCGCCGGAGAACTCCAAAAAGTGAGTTTTCAAATTTATGTTGATTTTGATGTGTAGAATTTTGTTTCAACCATATGAATAGTAGAAATTGATATTTTGATATGTTTTGAACATTATGGTGTTGTTTTTTTTGCATTTTGATGCTTATTTGATTGAATTTCAGTGATTTTACGTGAATATGTGGAGAAGGTTTTCTGCAGAAATTGGGGGTTTGTTCCTACAGGCTTGGGCATTGGATTTTCTGGCGAAATTTTTGCACAATATGCCTTAGAAAAATGTGTTTAACAACTGTGTGAAATTTCGTGATTTTTTGAAAACTTGGTGAATTTTTGATTTTTTGAAAAATAGGAAAATACTTAGAAAATTAGAAAAATGGGAAAACTCAAGAAATTGATGAAATTTTTAGAGTTTAAACTTTTGAAAAAAGTAGGAATATTTTAGAAAACATTTGAAATGATTTTTGAGAAATTTTAGGATAACTTTGAAAACCATTGATTTATTGGAAAAATAAAACATGTGTTTTGAAAATTTTAAGAAATTAAAAAGTGCGCGGAGGTGCTGATGTTATGTGATTGTAACGTTGTGAAGTGCACGATTTGTGTTTAGTGTTGATGTCATGGGTGTTGTAGGGACCGTTTTTAAAGGAAACTCTATCGAAATTTTTAGAAATTAGGGAAAGAGTTGGAAAAGGATTAGAAATAAAATCTTTTTGAAGAAAAAAGACAGAAAACCCTTGAGATGTGACTTCAAGTTAGAAAATCAAAAGGTGTAGGAAATTCATTTTGACTTATCATTTGAAATCTTTTTATTATTTTTATTGTTTTTTGTTTATTTTATTTTACTTTATTATGTTATTATTTATCTGCATGTACCGTATATTAACACCTCTTACCTTGGCTTACCTTTTCAGAATGGCAAATGCGGGTGATGACGGTTCTGAGAGGAGACGTCGCTCAAGGAAGGCGGCTCGGACAGATTCCACCGGCGGTTCCAGTCGATCCAGAGGTAGCCGACGATCTACCGGACGGGCCTCTTCTAGTCAGACCGGACAGGGGAGTAGATCACCTGTCGACCCCTTTCCTTCAATTGAGCAGGCCTTTTCGGAGGAGATTGGTACTGAGGAGGAGGTACCGGCCCTTGGGGATCAGGTGACCGGTTATGGGAGAGCTTCCTCCAAACATAGGCAGATGGATGCTGACTTGGGTGACCTGGAGGTACCGGACGTCCCACTACTCAGGGATCTTGCTTATCACCCCAGCGTATATTCTAGGCAATATTTGCCTCCTCCTCAGGTACACACAGCTTTTAGAGGGGCTGTTCATCAGGTCTTTGTAACTATGCAGCGGGCTGCCCCATCGTGTCTTGCCTTCTTGGCTGAGATCGGATTAGGAGCCTTCATGGGATTACAGGCTAACTACCTGAACCGGCATTTGGTACTAGCGTTGATTGAGCGGTGGTTTGGAGAAACCGGGACCTTCCATTTTATCGGCTTCGAGTTAGGTCCCAATCCCTTAGATTGGGCGATCATCACAAGGCTTTCCTTCGTTGGCCAGAGGATCACTCTACAGTCAGTCAGTAGAGAGGAGGTATGCATTCTATTGGATTTGCCTCCTCTTGAGCATTCTACCTTCCCAGTCTCTTGGCTTAGTCAGGATGACCGTACCTTTACTGCCAAGCCATCACCTGCAAGGCGAGACATTATGAGACGGCGACTTGTTTTATACATCATCTTTAGCTCCTTCTATAACAACAACAAGTCATCCCTAACTTTTCGGTTGGTGAGCATAGTGGCTGACCTTGGCGCTTTATCTGAGCTGGATTGGGGGTCCTTCTCCTTTGGCTGCTTCCTTCGATCGATGCAGGTCCGGACTTCTTCCCATTGGGATAGCATGACTAGTTTTTGGCCCTTTCTTGTCTGGTGGAGCTATGAGTACCTACCTGTCCATCGCCCTGCAATTGTCGAGGACGACCTTTATCCACGTGCTTTGAGGTGGGCCCATGACCGAGTGGCCCAGCGATCAGAGATTACTGACTTTGTGACGCTACGGGTGAACCTAGAGTTGATTGAGGCGAGAGTTGTGACTTAGCAGCCCTTCATTGGATCAGTTCATTATGAGACTGTACGGTAATTGGTCCCATTGTCCCTATCAAGGGATGCTTTCCTCAGTGATGATACTTGGGAGTCCTATCTAGGAGAGCGGCAGTTTCATGAGGAGTTCTGATCAGCAAGAGCTCTGCCGGAGTATATGTTTTGAGCTTTGGTGGCGAGAGTGCCTATCCCCTATCAGGAGTAGTAGCTGGGTGCCGAGTTCTTGCTTCCTCCAGACACGGACTATGCTGCACACTTCGGGGCTCATTCTGTTGGTGCCTTCACCCGGTTTGAGGTAGTAATCGGCGGATACGCTGTGGGCCAAGAGGTGGTTGACTTGTGGCACCGAGCCGGAGGATATGTGCCCCAGGCTGAGTTTACTACAGTTAGGATTCAGAAGGATCGATACCAAACAGAGTGACATCAGTACCAGGCAGAGGTGGCTTCCTTGACGGCTCGGATAGCCCAGATCGAAGGTGGTGGGTATGCCGTCTTTTCTCTCCTTATTCTCGCTCTGCTGTTGTTTAGTTCTTCTTTCTTGTGGTTGATTTCAGTTCTATTTTCTCTGCAGGATGCTGGTACTTTGAGTAGTTATCCACCTCCTCCGATGCCGGGTTTCGGGGATTTCGATCTATATGGCACTAACTTTGACCTTTGATAGATGCCCCTCGTGGAGACTCTGATCTTCTTTTGCCCCTTATCCCTGAGATGTATTTATGTTAGACAGTTTTATTTTGATAGTTTTGTACAAAGACGGATATTTATGGTATTTAGATACATGGATAGACAGATACATTTATGATCTTTGCATTTAGGTGTATGATCAGATGCATGTGATGGATGATGATGTTATGTATCTGTGTCGGTGACTTCCATTTCTACAGGGAGTTATATCTTATGTATGCAAAACTCATGCCAATTTTTTTTATTTTGTTTTTTTTTTTTTTGTGTGTGAAAATGTATGCACATATTAGAAATGTATTAACTAACAAAATGACAAGGGGTGCCGTCAAACTCAGTATTTTTGAAATGGTAACTCCTTCCTTTTCCAGGGGGGGTTCTAGCCTCTCCTCTGGCTCAACCTTACCTTGATTGGATGATAGCATTTCGTACCTTTCTCAACCTTTTGATCGCCTTCGACTCTCTGCTTCGAGGTTAGTGTATATGATTATTGGGCTAAAATTCTCAACTCTCGGGGTTTTAGCAACAGCTTACTTGACCTTTAGCAGAGCGATAAGTGGCCAATCTTTTTAATCTAAGGAGACTTTGTTTAGGACCGTAATGTAGGCTAGGTTATGGGGGTTTTCGAAACAACGGGATATATAAGCTCAAATTCGATGTTGTTTTCAGCAGGGTTCAAATCCATACCATCATTGACTATTTTTTCAGTAGGGTTAGCGTCCTTCTTTAGCTTCGGCAGCGTGTCTAGCTCATTTAGATCAAGCATTCTATTTTCAATCAGAGTGGGCTTTAGCAGGGTTGTAATGTAGGCCATGGTTTTGGGGTTTTGCAAGAAAGGGTAAAGGCTCGAACCTATTGTTTCAACTGAGTTTCTTTATAACCTAGGATCATCTTTGAATTTCCTTCTTGCTTTTACCATATACTTTCTCAAGGTGAAAATGACCATTTTCTTTCACCCTTTCTATATACTTCTTGAGATAAACATGACACTCTTCTCTTTCGATCCTCTTATTATGCTTTTGAAGATGACTCTATCATAGTTTTCTTCAGGCCTTTCCTTAGGTTTTTTTTTTTTGCCTTTTGCCTTTTGCCCCTTGGCAACTCTTTTCCTTCGCTTTGTCCTTTTTATCTTCTTTTCTTTTCTTTTATGAAACAAACCCTTTTTTCTTAGGCTGTTTCCTTTGCAATTCAATCTAACCCAATGTGGGCGGTGATCCCTAGATTGGGGTTTTCTTGAAAAAATATATATGGCTCAACGGGTTTGGCAAGGTGTTGCTTCTGACTATATGTGAAATGAAATGAAGGCATCTCTTCACTTTGAACTAGATTGCTTGATCTATAGAGCTTTCGATACTATCCTAGCAAGATAGAGGTGGATACCATTTCTAGAATTCTCAACTATTGTCTGCCCCAGTGTGGGGAGGACAGCTGTGGAACAGGGTTGGTAAAGAAAATTTTTGCTTTCTGCGAGGCACTAGGGGCTAAGCAAAGGGAATATGAACACTTGTTCTTTGACATAGGGAAATGAAAGGTGGCTCCTCTTCATTTTGATAATCTGGCCACGCATCACTTAGCTTCAGTGTCTTGCAAGTGTTGCTTTTGGGTAGTATCCTCACTCATCCTCGTCCTCTTTCTTTTTGGAAAGCTGATCATTTGGCAAATGGTTAACTCATGCTATCATCCCTTCAAGTCAAACTAACCCCTAAGATAAACCATGCCCCCTTATGTAGAAAGTAGCCACCATTCACAAGAGAAAAGAGGGTAACAGCAATGAATAAAAAGCTTTAGCCATTTTATTATACTAGCATATAGTTCTGTTTTAAAGAAACAAAAATGCAGATATTAATTTAAGGACAAAAAAATAAAAGGGATAGAAAGAGGGTGGGTGAAAACATCCCTCTCTTGTATGCTTTTGATGGAAGCCCTTTTTAGTAGGGCCTTGGGACAATGCCTACATCTTCGATACTCCATTCGTGATTTGGGTCCTTGGCCAATGCAAGACAGGCAAAGGCTTCTGCTAGAGCTCCAAACATGTCAGCAGTGATGGTGTAGTCAGTAGTTTCATTGATCTCTTTCTTGTTCTTTGCAACAGGTCCTTCTATAAATAGGATGGCTAATTCACCTCCTTCTAACTCAAACAGCTTTGTCTGTGCTCTTGGCTTCTCTACCCCCCAGCTCATTTCTTTATAATTGTACCCAGTCGCAGGCCAAGGGTTCTCTAGTAAGTGACGTTCCGCCACGGCATACTTTAGATGCAGAAACTCAGTGCCCCATCGATCAACAGCTATGTTTTTAGCAAGCTCTTCTTCTGGAAGCATTGGCCCCTCAACTGGCCAATCCGAAGCATCAGACACCTCATGAGGGTCATAAAGATAGATCAGGCATAATGGGAAGTCTTCCTCCCAGTCATCTCCTTCATCAGTCACCCAATAGTCCTCATAATCTTTGACCTCGGGCTTGTCGAACTCTCCCTTGCCTTCTATTTCTACTAGTATCATGTTAACGGTGTGATCCAGTAGAGGGTTAGTGGTCACATTTGGGGTCGGAGCAGGTTTTTGTTGACTCATGGTTAATCCCCATGTTGATTTTGATAATAACAAAACCATGTGGTTGTTATCTAATGATTTCAATTAAGTGTGCAGGTTAGATTATAATCATTTGATAACAAGAAAATAATTGAGTTAATCGGTTAAGTATCCAACAAGAAAATTACTTAGGTAATCTTATTCTTGAAGAGATTGAAGATGCTCAAGGAGTTTAACAAGTATTCAAATGAAGGATGCAAGTGACTGAAGATCTTATGATGATTCAAGACGTTATTCAAAGAAGCAAAACACTCAAGCAAGATTATTTGAAGAGTATTCAAGTTGACATGGAATCAATTTTTGAAGACTAAAGTACAAATAAAAGTGCAAATACAACAAAGGATTTCAAGTAGACTTGAAGACCGAAGAGCTGGCACCATACAAATATGGTTTACACTTCACTATGAAGACCCTCGATCCTCATAGCCATATCAAGTCCACTAAAGCATCATGTATGCTATGAACTTCTAAATTGGTTGATTGTTTGGCTCTAAATTTGGAAAATGTATTGAGGCATAAAGCACAAAAGAAAATGGGAGTAAGTTTCTACTTATGACATTGGAAGATATTAAAGAACTTGTGTTGAGAAGCTTGTCAAGAAGGATCAAAGGTTGATTAAGTATGATGAGTTGACACATTCAGCAATCTCATAGTTACAACCTCATTTAGATGAGTTTTACAAGACATGGAAGCTCACCTTGAAGATTTGAAGATGTCTTGCAACAATGAAAGAAGAAGAAACTCGCTTAAAGACATAGAAGCTTTCTTAGAAGTTTTGAAAATGTCTTGAAAGTGTTGATAAGAAATCACAAGAGTTAGAAGCTTCATTGAAGATTATGTTGAAGTCTTGAATAGATGGAAGAAGTTATAGAAGAAATCAAGCTGATGAAGATCAAGCAAAGAAATTGAAGAAATTCAAATAAGCATAAAAGATCAATTGAAGAAAAGAGATCTCAAGTCTTGAAAGCTCTCTTGAAGATTTTGAAGAAGACTTGGGTCAATGGAAGAAGTAATATTGATTGAAGAACTCTAAATATAATCAAAAGTGTATTGATTTTATCTTGAAGAGTTGAAGATGTTCTTGAAGTCAATATGCCTTGAAGAAGTTTTTTCAAGCCTTAGAAACCTTAGTTGGGTGATCCTTGAAGAGCTTGAAGATATTGAAAAAGATTGAAGAAGTATTGCAAAAGTTAAGGATTTTTCTAAAAAGAGTCAACCCCTCAAGCAAAAGAGTCGACTCATTCAAACAGAGAGTTGATTTTGCAGTCTCAGACAAAAAGAGTTGACCCCTGCCACAAAAGAGTCAACTCATTTGGACAGAGCCATGAAAAATCTGCTGAAACACAAAAAGAGTCGACTCCTACAGCAAATGAGTAAACTCCCGACAGCAACGGCTATATTTTTTGACAAGAGTAATGGTGCGATCTGCCTCCAAAACCACTCCCATACTTCTCCAACGGCTAAAATAGATTCAAGGCTATATATACAAGATCTCTAACACATATATATACAAGAAGAACATGAGAAGAACATAAGATTAAGAGCTACAAGTGAGATTTCATCTCCTACATCTTATACACTGTTTTTATTCATTTGGGGGGTTCTTGAGTGAGATAAAAATTTGTTTATCTACTCTTTGAGAGAGTGTTATTCATTGTACAACCTTCATCTATTATTGTGTTGGCTAGTAAACTTGTGAGTTTGAGTGTTCTTGAGAAAAACACTTGTGAGTTTGAGTGTAGGTTGGGAAAAATTCTTGTAAGTTTGAGTAAAGCTTGGACAAATCACTTGTAAGTTTGAGTAAAGCTTGGACAAAATCACTCGTAAGTTTGAGAGAAGCTTGGACAAAATCTCTTGGGTTTTGAGAGCTTGGGGAAGACCTCTTGTAAGAGTGAGCTAGGCACTTGGAGAAAAACTAGCAACTGTGTAAGGAAAGTTTACATAGTGGAATACCTTCGAGAGGATCAAGGAAGAGAGGACGTAGGCAAGGTTTGGCTAAACCTCTATAAATCTGGTGTTCTTCATCTCTTTGCTCATATTACTTCCTTGTATCGCATCTTATTATTTGCTTACTTGGTTATTAGTTTGATTACTCACTACTACATTACTTAAATTGTTTTTAGTTGCATTGTTTGATATAAATTTTATAAAACCCAATTCACCCCCCTTCTTGGGCTGCCTACTTGGGCCAACAGTTTTATCGGCTGCAGATCAATGGTCTTGTTGTCGATCAAGTCTTGGATTTTGTGCCTGAGAGTGAAGCAGCTTTCGGTGTCGTGCCCTTGGCCACCTGAATGGTATTCACATGTAAGGGCAGCATTAAAGGTTGGGGGTGGAGGGCTTGGCAATGGGCGAGCAAGTATGGGCTTCAGGATATTGTTCTTCAGCAAGTTATGGTACACCTCAGTTTGAGTGCAGGCTAAGGTGTCGAAGTTACGGATGCGTCGAGAAGGTCTATTAAAGTTGGGTCGTGGCCCAGCAGGGCCATAGTTAGAGGTTGGAACAGGTATTGTTAAGGTGGGTAAGGGCAGAACAGGGTGTGATTGTAGTGGTGGGCGATATTGGGGTGGTTGACCAGGCAAGATGGCAGACACTTTGCTTTCCTTCCTAACTGTTCCCTTTGTAGTAGCCACTCTCTTGGCTATGTTGGCGGTACTTTCTCCAGTCTTGGCATAGGGGTCTATAATCCTTCTTGTCTTGAGGCCGTTTTCTATCATCTCTCCTTGCATGATGAGTTCAGAGAAGCTTTTTCCTACACTTGTGTAGAGCTTCTCATAGTATACCTTGAAAAGTGTGCATAAAAAGTTGTACGTACTCTTTCTCTTCCAATGGGGGATGGACTTGCGCGGCAACTTCTCTCCATCTCAAGGCATACTTCTTGAAGCTTTCCTTTTCACCCTTGCTCATAGTCATCAAGGACCATCGATCAAAGGTAAGATTAATATTATGACGATATTGGGCTTTAAATGCATTGACCAGCTGGATCCAAGTTGTGATCTTCATTAGGTCCAGACGAGCAAACCATTATAGAGCAGACCCCATGAGGCTGTGTTGGAACAGCTGCATAAGGAGTTTCGGATTGTTGCCGTGACCACTCAGAACTCCAGCATAGAGACGAAGATGAGCGACGGGGTTACCAGTGCCGTCATACTTCTGGAAGTCAAGCATTTTGAACCTAGCATGTCTTAGGGGGTCAGGAAAGAAACATAACTCGTTATAGGCAGTGAACCCGTAAGTGTCGTGGCCATGGAGACTTCGTAATGAATCCTCTAGCCCTTGGATTTTTAGACTAAGAGGGTCTACGGGGGCCTTCTTTATGATAGGTGAAAGTAATATGGTCTCATCCTCTTAAGCGCTGATCCCTTTGGCATCTTCCATATTCCTCCCTGCATTGTCAGACAGAAGCACGATCCTTGGATTAGCGGGTTCAGGGTCCTTTGACGAAGTCATGAATGATGATGGGACTGCAGCAGTATCCTTCATAGCCATAGTTTGAATGAGTTTGAGCATTTTATCCATCTTGGTCCTCATTTCGTTGACCTCTTCCCGAGAGACTTGAAATGATTCTTCAGGGTTAGCAGCCATCAATGATGCTCTTTGTCGGGTGATAATGGGATCCCTAGGTGGATGTTACCCTATCTTGGGAGCAATATTGATTCAATGCAGGGTGACCTCTGCAAATAAAAAGAAAGATAGAAAAAGACAAAAACACATATCGCAAGTCAGTTTCTAGTTTTTAGAGAGCTTTATGCAATGCATGTCCTAGGGTGCCCCTCTTCAGAGGGGAGACTATACATGGTGCATTGGCTCACTTTTGGAGATAAGGGATTTGCCCTTGTATGCAGAGATACTTTATTGTCGAGTGGGAACCATTCCTTCGTTCATGCATTTATTTACTATCTCATTCGCGAAAAATAAAAAAATACATTTCACTTCGGGTTTAATATACAAAAGAATTGAAATACACTTAACAGGGGGAGAGGGAACATGCTCCTTTGAGGTTTCCACCTATCTAATTTTACAAAGGAAACCCTAAACTACTCTTGAGTCTTCGAATTCGCCTTCACTGGATTTGATGTCGAGGAGGTCGTTGAGAGACCTTGTTGATCGATTGCCCCTTATCTTCTTGACAATCCTATCTCCGTGAGCATAGAGGGATTGGGGCCCCTCTTATGGAATGAATTGATGTGCATGCCGTGAGTCCTTAGGGTTACGTGGGAACCCTTAGGGTTTGGGTAGGTTTAATGCAAGGGAGAGTGAACTAGGTGTCACTCTCGATGGGTTGATCATATGCATGAGGATGCAATGACTTGAGTTACTTGAAACTCTTGTCTTAACATGGAATATGGAATGCATGAAAATGGATACATAGAGTATAAGGAAAGAGAATACAGTTGAAGTACATATGTATAAATGAGCAGTTAGACAATCATTATAACAGTAGGAATACAGTCATTATAACAACAGGAATGGACAGGTATACATGAAAAATAAGAGCAGTTGCCCTTTCCTCCATGATTATGGAAAACGGTTCGCGTGTCTTAAATCTGGCAGAGGTTCGGCTATGCATGGTGTCTATTTGAGCATGAGGTTGAGTGTTGACTAATGCGTCCTAAAAAGGCTCGGTCCCCGGATCTTCAAAACTAGGCCCTATGGTGGTGTCATCATCGGTTGGTGATCCGAGCGGGAGCACCATCAAGAGGCCATAGGCGAAGAAACTGACACAACATCTTGCCCACAACCAATATACTGTTCCCCCTTTCTAACTAGAAGGGTCATATTAGGGTAAAAATGCAAGTATGCAAAATGCAGATACACATGCAGGGTGTGTGTGATTTTTAAAAGCAGGGGAAAGAGCCCAACAACTCCCATCCATCCTGGTCATCACATTCATGCATAAAAATTAAACAAAAAGCGCACCTATAAAACAAAGATGCAAGAGTTAGTACGTGGATAGCAAACTTAATACAAGATAATATGAATAAATGCATGTTTTTTTTTTAAACAATTTTGAAAATTTGGTTTTGAAAATTTAAAGTTAATAGGATTGAACAAGTTAATTGAAGACTCTACATGGGTGAAGGGTAAAGAGACATGACTACGGCCTAACCCTCTAAGTGCCCCCAGTGGAGTCGCGAGCTGTCGTGCCCAAATTTTTTGCACCTGAGGAATACGGACACAAGCAGGAAAAATACTGTACTCTCTCGTTAGAACTCATCCTCCTCGAAGAATGAATGCGACTAGGTTTGAATTGAAATATGATTTTGAATAAAGGGCTTTTGGAAAAAGTTTGGAGTCGCCACCTAACTTGATTAAGGTGAGTTAGGTCACCTAAAAACTAAGCATAATCCGAAAACTACACTTAGGGTTTTTGAAAACGATTTTTGAAAATACTACCTCTAGAGAGGGTTTTTCAGAAAACAGGTTGTTTGGCAACCTTGGGAAAATAACTAAGTCCTTTTTTAAAATAAACTCCATTTTGGTCTTTCAAAAACAGTGATCCTAGGTTCGGAGGTTAGTTACGTGTAGAGAAGACACACTAAGCCACCCTACCCCGTCCTTGCGGTACCTACATGTCTATTTATCCTAAATTCACCTATGAGAGTCTTTAACTAACAAATATTCAATCCTATCCACTTTAGAAAAAGAATGTTTAAACATATGATGCATGATATGCAAGTGCAAGAAAAAGATTTGAAAATAGATTTAGAAATAGATTTGAAAAGAAATTGATTTGATTTAAAAAGAAATTTGAAAAGCTAGATTTGATTTTGGAAAGTTTTAGAAATTGAAAATAGAGATTTAGGAATAGATTTTTCGAATTGGAATTAGATTGTGACCGCACCCATGAGGGTTGCCAACATATCCTTTTGGAGGAATCAGGTATGTCGTAGTTCAGACAAGAGTCCAATAGAAAATAGAAGGTATGATTGGAGGAAAGACATTGAATTGGAATTTGGATTTGATTTGAATTTAGAATAGAAGATTGGAATTTGAAATGGAAGAATAGAGACCCTAGACCTAGGAAGATAGGATTTAGAAAACACTCGAGATTCAAAAAGACTTGACTTGAAGGTTGGACTTGGAAGATCGAATAAAGATTGGATTTAGGAAGGGTTCGAATTAGGAAATGTCTAATTTAGGAAAGTTTCGAAATAGGAAAGTGTCAGTTTTGGAAAGTTTTCGAATTAGGAAAGTTTCATTTTAAGAAAGTTTCAATTTAGGAAAGTGGTGGATTAAGAAAGTTTTGAAATAGGAAACATTTCGTTTTAAGAAAGTTTCAAAATTGGAAAGTTTTGAATTTAGAATGTGTTGAAATGGGGAAGTTTTGAAAGTAAGAAAGTTTTGAGTTTTGACAGTTATAGATTTGGAAAGATTTAAAGTTTAGGGAAGTTTAGAATTTTAGAAAGATTCAAAGTTTGAGTTTTAGAAATTCTTGAAATTAGGAAAGGTTTAGACTAGAAAGGATTGAGATTCATATTTCCTAAAACAAGGGTTTGGATTTTGTTTCTAAAAAGAGATGTTTTGGTTTTGTTTCCAAAAACGGAGGATTGGATCTAGTTTCCTAAAGGAAAGATTGGGTTTGGTTTCCTAAAGGGAGGATTGGATTTGGAAAGATGGAGTTTTAGAAATTCTAGTTTTGGGAAGACTATAGTTTTGATATAAAAAATAGGTTTTGAAAATATATATATATATATATAGTTTTGATGTAGAAAACAAGAGGTTTTAGAAACCTAGGTTTTGAGGCCAAAATAAGGGATTGGAAATCATGTTTTTGGGAAGGAAAATTAGGGTTTCCTAAACGTGGGTTCTAGGGTTTAACTTAGACACCAAGAAAAGGGATTTTTGGGAAGTGAGTTTTTTAGAAAGGGAGATTTTAGGAAGGAAATCCTAGAGAGGAGTTTTTGGAAAGTAAACTTGAAAAGGGAGTATTTTTAGAAAGATTTTTGGAAGGAGATTGTTGGAGACAGTTTTTAGAAAAGAGATTTAGGAAAGAAATTTTTGGGAAGAGTTGTTTAGGAAGGAAACGTAAGGAGCATTTTTGGTGAGTGAACTTTGAAGAAAGCATTTTTAGAAAGGAGCTTTTAGGAAAGACGTTTTTGGAAAGAGATTGTTGGAAGGGAGTTTTTCTAGGAAGGAGGCCTAAGGAGCACTTTTAGAAAGTGAATTTTGAGGAGAGTGTTTTGGAAACGATTTGAAAAGGAAGTTTTGAAAATAGATTTTTGGTGGGAGTTTTTGAAAACAATTTCGGACAGAAGATAGGAGAGAATTTTCAGAAAGTATGTTGAAAGAGAGGTTTTTAGAAGGAGAGATTTGAAAAGAGAGTTTTTAGCAAGTATGTAAAATATCTCACTTTCCTAAGGCGGTTCTAACCATAAGAAGACTAGAACCACTTTAAGATAGTGGTTTTGAAAACAACAATGTTTTGAAAATATTAGACTAAAAGAAAACCCCCGACACGGTGACTCTCCAATGGCCTAATCCTACACATGGACCGGAAATTCTCTTGTTTCAAGCATGCAAGAAAGGGGGGATTAAAATAGAAGAAAACCTAAGTGGGTTCAGAGGGAGAAGAGAGGGGGAAAGATGCGTAAACGTAAATAAGAAGCCTACCTTGTGTCTTCTTTATTTTGCTTAGCTTTGCGCGCTTTGCTTTGCTTGTCTTGCTTCAGTCTTCACTTCAGTCTTCAAGAGTTTGTCTTCAATCTTCAAAACTTCAGATTGCAGCTCTTCAAGTTTTCAAAGGAGGCTTTGGAGGCTAGTGTATGAGTGTATAGAAGTGTATGTGAGTGTTTAGAAAGATAGGGTTTGTGTATGGAGGCTAGGGTTTGGAAAACCTAAGAAGACTAGGGTCTAGAGAGGCTACGAGCTCTGTATGTCGAATAATAGGATTTTAAGACTGAGTTTGCGGACCTCTTTCAGCTGGAGGAGACTTTGTATTTATAGACAAGGGAATGACCTGGTGCCTGTTGCAGTGGCGCCAGGCCAAAAATGCTCTTGGTCCCACTGCTAGTGGCCCCAGCCACTTAACAAAATTTTAAGGTCGGCAAACAACGTATCTCGAGAAGATTTGGGCGCCTATACTAGTGCCTACCATGCAACTTTTAACCTCGCTTCACTAGGAGTGACTCCGGAAGGTCCGGGAAGGTTTTAAGGGACCGAGAATGTCATGGAATGCCGGAAAAGTGCTAGAACCCTTAGAATAGGGTCCCGGAGGTATTTGACTTGAAAAGGATGACAAAATGTGTTGAAAGGGTTGACCGGGCCATTAGGGGCAAAACGATCAACTGTGCCAAAAAGCTGCCAGGATGGACTCAGAATGTCCTAGAAGAAGACTTGAGATTTAGAAACATTATTTAGAATGTTCCCAAAGGTTACCAGTTCGATACCCAGAGCCGGTGTGATCGGGAAAGGCGATCGGCCTACTAGGGGCAAAACGGTCATTTTACACCGGGTTTACCGCAATTGACTCAGAATGATCCAGAAAGATAAAGGAATGTTGAGGATACTATAAAAAGCATTCTCGAGAGGTTACCAGTTTGATACCCAGAGCCGGTGTGGTCCCCGAGGCATTCGGGTGCCTAGAGGCAAAACGGTCATCTTGACCGAAAAGTCTCGGAATTGGCCCGAAACTGACTAGAAGGCACCTAATCATGCCGGATTGCTTTTAAGACAATCTTAGAAGGGTGGACTTACCATTCTGAGGACTTAGGTATTATCTCGAGAAACATACCTAAAAATGGCCCTAGGGGCAGTTTGGTCATTTTTCACCGAAGTGGGCTACCAGGCACCGGTGTTGACCTGGGTTTTGAGTGTTTCCGCTACTTTAACGACGGTCTCGTGATACAGGGGTTTGTTGGCAATTCCCTATATCGATCTGCTTGTGAGTATTTCTGCTACTCTAACGGTTGCGATGTTTACGAGTATTTCCGCTGCTCTGACGGTTCGTGATAATTTCTGAGACTGCCTGATCTCGGGAAGCTGCTAAAGGGACGTAGCGCCAGAGAAGTCAACTTTCTAGAAAGGCGTGCCGAAACAAACATTTCTGCATTGGCGGGCTAGCAGGCACCAAAGGTGGACCGTTCTACCATCTAGGGGACTTGGGGTCTCGTCCTGGTCGACAAGTTTAAAGGGACTTACCGTTCCAAAGAGACTTTCTTCAGAAAATGTGCCGAATTGGATAGACTTACCGTCTCGAGGAATTAGCTTTCTCAGGAGAGGGACTGGAAATGGAATTGGAAAAAGAAATGGAAAGGGAACTTACCGCCTTCAGAAAGACATGTCTGATCTGGAATTGGAAAGGGGACTTACAGTGTTTGAAAAGACGTGCCTGATTTGGAATTGGAAAGGAGACTTACCGCCTTCGAAAAGACATGCCTGATTTTGGAACTAGACCGAACAATGCCCCTAAGGGCATTTTAGTCATTTTGCCTCTATTTGGGCCTGGTGGGCCCACGAAGCGATGGATAGACAAATTAGACTTGGAAAGTTGATTTGACTCAGAATATATCCACATTGACTTGAATACAAGTCTGAACGGACTGTAGACTGCTAAGCGCTAAAAAATGGGTGCTTGCAGCTGTCCCTCTTTTTTTGTCTTTGCTTGTCGAGACAGAAAACGATAAAGTGAGAGTCCCATGTTGACCGTGAGGTAGTCAGAGGGACGAACTTTGAAAATTTTTCGACAACGGGGGTTTAAAAATGGATACTGGGCTCAAAAGGCCTTCGAAAATGAGTTCTGACGGGAAAAAGGGCAAAGCTGCCCTGAATTTGGAAACTGGCGCCACTAGCAGTGGCGCCTTTGGAAAGCTTAGCTTGGCGCCTCTACTAGTGGCGCCAAGCTTGGCATTAAAACCAAAAAAATTCTAGTTTGAAAACTTGCGGCATTTGAAGAGTTTTTCAAAAAGTTGAGAGTGTTTGTGGGGAAACTGACTTGGACCTTGAAAGAGCACTTCTTGGAGACCACGGGTGATTGCCGGAAGGAAACCACGTTGCCGGAAAAGTCATCGAAAGAGAAGATTTCGCCAGAGAACTCCAAAAAGTGAGTTTTCAAATTTCTGTTCATTTTGACGTGTAGAATTTTGTTTGAAGCATGTGAATAGAAGAAATTGATGTTTTGATATGTTTTGAACATTATGGTGTTGTTATTTTTGCATTTTAGTGCTTGTTTGATTGAATTTGAGTGATTTTACGTGATTATTGTCGCACCCAGATTTTTCGCACTCGAGGAATACTCACCCAAGCGGGAAAAACACTGTACTCTCTCGTTAGAACTCACCCTCCTAAACGAATGAGTGCGACTAGGTTTGAATTGAAAATTGGTTTGAATAAAGGGCTTTTGAGAAAGATTCGGAGTCGCCACCTAACTTGATCAAGGTGAGTTAGGTCACCTAAAAACTAAGCACAATCTGAAGACTACACTTAGGGTTTTGGAAAACGATTTTGAAAATATCTCCTCAAGAGAGGGTTTTTAGGGAAAACAGGTTGTTTGGCAACCTTTGGAAAACATTTAGCCCTTTTTAGAAAAATAACTCCTTTTGGTCTTTGAAATCAGTGATCTAGGTTCGGAGGTTGGTTACGTGTAGGGAAGACGCACTAAGCTATCACCCTACCCTGCCCTTTCGGTACCTACATGTCAATCTACCCTAGATTTACCTATGAGAGTCTTTAACTTACCCGTGTTCAATCCTATCCACTTTAGAAAAACAATGTTTGAAAACTAACATGATGCATGTTATGCAAGTGTAAGGAAAGAGAATTGAAAAATAGATTTAGAAAGAGATTGATTTGATTTGAAAATAGATTTGAAGAGATAGAATTGAAATTGGAAAGTATGAAAATTTAGAAATAGAAATTTGAAATTGAAAGTTTGAAAATAGATAGGAATTTGAGATTTGAAAAGGTTTTGAAAACCGCACCCATGAGGGTGGAATTGAAAGTTTGAAAAGTATTGTGACCGCACCTATGGAGGTTGCCTACGTATCCCTTTGGGGGAATCAGGTCAGTCGTAGTTCGGACCGGAGTCCGATTGAAAAGAGATTGTTGGATTGGAAGAAAGAGATTGAATTGAAAATTGGATTTGATTTGAGATTAGAAGAGGAGATTGGAAATTGAAATTTTGGAAAAGATTGGATTTTGATTTGAAAAGATAGATTTGGACTTGTTTTGGAAAAGCGAAGGTTTAAGAAAACCTAGACTTAGGAAAGAGAAGAGACTTAAGAAAGATTTGACTTGGCTTGGAAGATTTGGAAAGATTAGATGAAAGGTTCGATTTAGGAAAGTTTTGAAATTAGGAAAGTTTCATTTTTAGAAAGTTTTCGAATTAGGAAAGTTTTGAATTTAGGAAAGTTTTAGGTTTAGGAAAGTTTTGAATTAGAAAAGTTTTGAATTTAAGAAAGTTTGGAAATTGGAAAGTTTCATTTTTGGAAAGCTTTGAAAAAGGGAAGTTTTCAACTTAGGAAATATTTGAATTAAGAAAGGGAAAGTTTTGAATTAAGAAAGCTTCATTTTAAGGAAGGTTTTGAAAAATGAAAGGTTTTGAAAATAAGGAAGTTTTGAAAATAGGAAAGTTTTGGATTTGGAAAGATGTTGAAGTTTTGGAAAGATTTAGAATTTAGAAAGCTTGGAAGTTTAGAAAGATTTAACTTAAGAAAATTTTGAATTTAGGAAACTTTGGATTGGAAAAGATTTGAAATTTGGAAAGTTTAGGATTTAGAAAGTTTTAGAGTTTTAGAAAATCTTGAGATTAGGAAAGGTTTGAGTTTAGGAAAAGTTTGAAAGCTTGGATTTGAAAAAAGATTTTGAAAAGGGATAGGATTAGGAAAGAGTTGAACTAGGAAAGATTTGAAGGTTGAGTTTTAAAGTTTTAGAAAGATTTTTATGTTCAAGTTTTGGAAACTTAAGATTTAGGAAAGTAGAGGTTTAGGAAAGATTTGAATTAGGAAAGAGTGGGATTTTGAAACTTAAGGAAAGGTTTAAAGTTTAGGTTTAGGAAACTTATGATTTAGGAAGGAATTGAATTAAGAGAGGTTTGGATTAGGAAGGGATTGGATTTGGTTTCTAAAAGAAAAGATTTGATTTTGTTTCCAAAAACGGAGGATGGGATCTAGTTTTCCTAAACAGGGAGATAGGATTTCGTTTCCTAAAGGGAAGATTGGATTTGGCATGGATTTGGAAAGGGGAGTTTCTAGAAACCCTAGTTTTGGAAGATTATAATTTTGACGTAGGAAATAGGTTTTGGAAACATGTATAGTTTTGATGTAAAAAATGAGAGATTTTGGAAACCTAGGTTTGGGGCAAGGTTTGAAAACCATGTTTTTGGAAAGAAAAATTAGGGTTTCCTAATTGTGGGTTCTAGGGTTTGATTTGGGCTCTAAGAAAAGAAGATTTTTGGAAAGTGTGTTTTTGGAAATGAAGGTTTTCTAGAAGGAAAATCCTAAGGAGGAGTTTTTGGAAAGTGTGTTTTTGGAAACGAAGGTTTTCTAGAAGGAAAATCCTAAGGAGGAGTTTTTGGAAAGTGTGTTTTTGGAAACATAGATTTTGGAAGGAAGTCCTAGAGAGGAAATTTCTAGAAGGAAGATTTTGAAAAAAGAGTTTTTTAGAAAGATTTTCGGAGAGAGTTTTTAGGAAAGTGAATCTAGGGAGTGTTTTTAGAAAGAGATTTTAAAGAGAAGGAGTTTTGGAGAGGAGTTGAAAAAGGGAATTTTGAAAAATAGATTTTGGGAAGGGAGTTTTTGAAATCAATTTTGGAGAGAAGAGTTTTAGGAAAGTATGTTGAAAAAAAGATTTTTAGGAAGAGATTTTTAAGGAGAGTTTTTAGAAGGTGTAAAAACATCTCACTTTCCTAAAGTGATTCTAGCCATAAGAGGACTAGAACCACTTTAAGAAAGTAGTTTTGAAAATAATAAGGCTTGAAAATATAGACCAAAATGCCACTTTTAATATAACACTTTCCTAAAGCAACCCTAGCCATGGAAAGGCTAGAATCACCCTAGAATTGTGATTTGAAAACATTTTTTTGAAAAAAAGAGATTTTGATGCAATTTTGAAAACAAGTTTAAAAACGTTTTGAAAAACAACTTTGAAAATGGTTTTTGGAAGATGCAAGACTATGATATGCACAATGCAATTTGGGGTCGTGAACATACAAGGTTAAGGCTTCACCACATAATCAAGGGGGCCGGACCCACGTGGTCTCTGGTTAGACTAGAAGAAAGCCCCCGACACGGTGACTCTCCAACAGTCTAATCCTACACATGGACCGGGAGTCCCCTTGTTTCAAGCATGCAAAGAAAGGGGGGGAAAGAGATGGGGGATTAAAATAGAGAAAACCCAAGTGGGTTAGGAGAGAGAAGAGAGAGGGGGGAATGCGAAAAATTAAAGAGAAAGCCTACCTTGTATCTTCTTTAATTTGCGCGCTACGCTGTCTTCGGTCTTCGGTCTTCGGTCTTCGGTTTTTGTCTTGATCTTCTTCTTCAACCTTCAAGGATTGTCTTCAAGCTTTGGATGGCAGCTCTTCAAGTCTTCAAAGGATGGTTGAAGGCTAGTGTATGAGTGTATGGGGGTGTGTATGAGTGTGTAGGAGGCTAGGGTTTGTGTATAGTGGCTAGGGTTTGGGAAAACCTAGGGAGGCTAGGGTTTTTGGAGATACTCGAGCTCTGTATATCGAATTGTGTGATTTCTAGGTTAAGTTTGCAGACCCTTTTCACGTTGAACGAGGCTCTGTATTTATAGAGGGAAGACAAACCTGGCGCCTATTGCAGTGACGCCAGGGCAAACTTTACACTAGCGCCACTCCTAGTGGCGCCAGGCCATTTTTTGGCTTGGCGCCACTACTAGTGGCACCAGCCAATTAGGAAAGGTTTAAGGTCAGCAAGCAACGTATCTTTGACTAGATTTGGGCGCCTGTACTAGTGACTACCATGTAAATTTTAGCCTGGCTTCACTAGGAGTGACTCCGGAAAGTCCGGGAATGATTTGGAGGAGCCAGGAATGACCCGGAAGGCTGGAAAGGAGCAGGAACACTTAAAATAGTGTCCTGAAGGTATTTGCCTTAAAAAGTGAGGACAAAATGTGTCGGAAAGGTTGACCGGGCCTTTAGGGGCAAAACGGTCAATCAGACTAAGAAACTGTCGGGGCGAACTCGGATTGTCCCGGAAAAAGATTTGGGATCTGGAAACATTATTTAGAATGTTCCCAAAGGTTTCTGGTTTGATTCCCAGAGCCGGCGTGGTCAGAAAAGGAGACCGGCCCACTAGGGGCAAAACGGTCATTTTGTGCCAGGTTTGCCGGAACTGACTCGGAATGGTCCGGAAAGGTAAAGGAAGGTTGAGAACACTATAAAAAGTATTCTCGGGACATTACCGGTTTGATACCCAGAGCCGGTGTGGTCGAAGAAGGAGACCGGCCCTCTAGGGGCAAAACGGTCATTTTGTACCGGGTTGGCCGGAACTGACTCGGAATGATCCGGAAAGGTAAAGGGAGGTTGAGAACACTATAAAAAGTATTCTCAAGACATTACCGGTTTGATACCCAGAGCCGGTGTGGTCGAAGAAGGAGACCGGCCCTTCAGGGGCAAAACGGTCATTTTGTACCGGGTTGGCTGGAACTGACTCGGAATGATCCGGAAAGGTAAAGGGAGGTTGAGAACACTATAAAAAGTATTCTCGGGACATTACCGGTTTGATACCCAGAGCCGGTGTGGTTCTCGGGGCGCTCGGATGCCTAGGGGCAAAATGGTCATCTTGACCGGAAAGTCTCGAAAAGGTCCTAAGGGTAGTTTGGTCATTTTCCACCGAAGTGGGCTAACAGCCACTGGTGTTGACCTAGGTTTTGAGTGTTTCCGCCACTCTCACTGTGTGAGTATTTCCGCTACTCGGACGGGGTTTGATGATTTGTGAGTATTTCCGCTACTCGAACGGGTTTGATGATTTGTGAGTATTTCCGCTACTCGGACGGGTTTGATGATTTGTGAGTATTTCCGCTACTCGAACAGGTTTGATGATTTGTGAGTATTTTCGCTACTCGAACGGGGTTGATGATTTGTGAGTATTTCTGCTACTCGGACGGGGTTGTGAGTATTTCCGCTACTCTAACGATTTTGTGAGTATTTTCGCTACTCTAACGGTTCTGTGAGTATTTCCGCTACTCTAACGGTTCTGTGAGTATTTCCGCTACTCTAACAGTTTTGTGAGTAGTTTTGCTACTCGGACCGTCTCGAGGAATAAACTGTCTCGAGAGTGGGACTGGAAGGGGTCTTACCGTCTGGAAGAGACGTGCCTGGATTGGAGCCGTCTCGAGGAATAAACTGTCTCGAGAGTGGGATTGGCAAGGGGTCTTACCGTCTCCAAAGAGACGTGCCTGGATTGTGAGTGTTTCCGCCACTCTAACAGTTTTGTGAGTATTTCCGCTACTCTAACGGTTTTGTGAGTGTTTCCGCCACTCTAACGGTTTTGTGAGTGTTTCCGCCACTCTAACGGTTTTGTGAGTAGTTTTGCTACTCGGACCGTCTCGAGGAATAAACTGTCTCGAGAGAGGGATTGGAATTGGAATAAGAAAGGACAATGCCCCTAAGGGCATTTTGGTCATTTTGCCTCTATTTGGGCCTGACAGGCCCGCGAAGCGATGGAAAGACAGAATTTGGACCTAGAGGATTGGTTTCGATTGGAATATGTCCACAATGACTTGAAAACAAGTCTGGACGGAGTGTAGACTGCCGAGCGGTCAAAAATGGGGTGCTTACAATTATGTGGAGAGGGTTTTCTATAGGAATTGGGGGTTTGTTACTATAGGCTTGGACATTAGGTTTCCTGGCTAAATTTTTGCGCAATGTGCCATAGAAAAATGTGTTTAACAACTGTGTGAAATTTCATGATTTTTTGAAAACTTGGTGAATTTTTGATTTTTTGAAAAATAGGAAAATACTTAGAAAATTAAAAAAGTGGAAAAAAATCAAGAAATTGATGACAGTTTTAGAGTTTAAAATTTTGAAAAATGTAGGAATATTTTAGAAAACATTTGAAATGATTTTTGAGGAATTTTAGGATAACTTTGAAAACCATTGATTTATTGGAAAAATAAAACATGTGTTTTGAAAATCTTAAAACATTAAAAAGTGCACGGGGGTGCCGATGTTATGTGATTGTAACATTGTGAAGTGCATGATTTGTGTTTTGTGTTGATGTCATGGTTGTTGTAGGGACCGTTTTAAATGAAACTCTGTTGAAATTTTTAGAAATTAGGAAAAGAGTTGGAAAAGGTTTGGAAATAAAATCTTTTTGAAGGAAAAAGACAGAAAACCCTTGAGATGTGACTTGAAGTTACAAAATCAAAAGGTGTAGGAAATTCGTTTTGACTTATCATTTGAAATCTTTTTATTATTTTTATTGTTTGTTGTTTATTTTATTTTACTTTATTATGTTATTATTTATCTGCATGTACCGTATATTAACACCTCTTACCTTGGCTTACCTTTTCAGCGTGGCAGATGCGGGTGATGACAGTTCTGAGAGGAGATGTCGCTCGGGGAAGGCGGCTCGAACAGATTCCACCGGCGGTTCCAGTCGATCCCGAGGTAGCCGACGATCTACCGGACGGGCCTCTTCCAGTCAGACCGGACAGGGGAGTAGATCACCTGTCGACCCCTTTCCTCCGGTTGAGCAGGCCTTTACGGAGGAGATTGGTGCTAAGGAGGAGGTACCGGGCCTTGGGGATCAGGTGATCGGTTATGGGAGAGCTTCCTCCAGACATAGGTAGATGGATGCTGACTTAGGTGACCTGGATGTACCGGACATCCCACCGCTCAGGGATCTTGCTTATCACCCCAGCGTATATTCTAGGCAATATTTGCCCCCTCCTCAGGTACACACAGCTTTTAGAGGGGCTGTTCATCAGGTCTTTGTGACTATGCAGCGTGCTGCCCCATCATATCTTGCCTTCTTGGCTGAGATCGGATTAGGAGCCTTCATGCGATTACAGGCTAACCACCTGAACCGGCATTTGGTACTAGCACTGGTTGAGCGGTGGTTTGGAGAGACCGGGACCTTCCATTTTATCGGCTTCGAGGTAGGTCCCACTCCCTTAGATTGGGCGATCATCACAGGGCTTTCCTTCGTTGGCCGGAGGATCACTCTACAGTCAGTCAGTAAAGACGAGGCATGCATTCTGCTGGACTTGCCTCCTCCTGAGCGTTGTGCCTTCCCAGTCTCTTGGCTTAGTCAGGATGACCGTACCTTTGCTGCCGAGCCATTGCCTGCCAGGCAGGACATTATGAGACGGCGACTTCTTTTGTACATCATCTTTAGTTGCTTCTGTAACAACAACAAGTCGCTCGTGCCTTTTCGGTTGGTGAGCATAGTAGCTGATCTTGGCGCTTTCTCTGAGCTGGACTGGGGGTCTTTCTCCTTTGGCTGCTTCCTTCAATCGATGCGGGTTCGGACTTCTTCCCGTTGGGGCAACATGACTAGTTTCAGGCTCTTTCTTGTCTGGTGGAGCTATGAGTACCTACTTGTCCATCGCCCTGCAGTTGTCAAGGATGACCTTTATCCACGTGCTTTGAGGTGGGCCCGTGACCGGGTGGCCCAGCGATCAGTGATTACTGACTTTGTGACGTTACGGGGCGAACCTAGAGCTGATTGAGGCGAGAGATGTGCCTTAGCGGTCTGTCATTGGATAAGTTCATTATGAGACTATACAGTACTTGGTCCCATTGTCATTGTCGAGGACTGCTTTCCTCAGTGATGATACTTGGGAGTCCTATCTAGGAGAGCAACACTAGAGGCAGTTTCATGAGGAGTTCTAATCAGCAGGAGCTCCGCCGGTGTATATGTTTGGAGCCTTGGTGGCGGGAGTGCCTATCCCCTATCAGGAGCGGCAGCCGGGTGCCGAGTTCATGCTTTCTCTAGACACGAACTATGCTGCACACTTCGGGGCTCATTCAGTTGGTGCCTTCACCCGGTTTGAGGTAGTAGTCGGCAGATACGCTGTGGGCTAGGAGGTGGTTGACTTGTGGCGCCGAGCCGGAGGATATGTGCCCCAGGCTGAGTTTACTGCTGTAAGGGATCAGAGAGCTCGATACCAGACAGAGCGAGATTAGTATTAGACAGAGGTGGCTTCCTTGACGGATCGGATAGCCCAGATGGGAGGTGGCAAGGTATGCCGTCTTTTCTCTCCTTATTCTTGCTCTGCTATTGTTCAGTTCTTCTTTCATGTGGTTGATTTCGGTTCTATTTTCTCTGCAGGATGCCGGTACTTCGGTTAGTTATCCACCCCCTCCGATGCCGGGTTTCGGAGATTTCGATCCAGATGATATTAATTTTGACCTTTGATAGATGCCCCTTGTGGATACTCTGATCTTCTTTTGCCCCTTATCCCTGAGATGTATTTATGTTAGATGGTTTTGTTTTGATAGTTTTGTACAAAAATGGATATTTATGGTATTTAGATACATGGATAGACAGATACATTTATGATCTTTACAGTTAAGTGTATGATCAGATGTATGTGATGGATGATGATGTTGTGTATCTGTGTCGGTGACTTCTATTTCTCCAGGGAGTTATATCCTATGTATGCAAAACTCATGCCGATTTTTTTTTTGTTTATTTTGTTTTTTTTTTTTCTTTGTGTGTGAAAATGTATGCACATATTAGAAATATATTAACTAACAAAATGACAAGCGGTGCTTTCAAACTCAGTATTTTGGGGGGGGGGGGGGGGGGGGGGGGGGGGGGGGGGGGGGGGGGGGGGGGGGGGGGGGGGGGGGGGGGGGGGGGGGGGGGGGGGGGGGGGGGGGGGGGGGGGGGGGGGGGGGGGGGGGGGGGGGGGGGGGCGGGTTGGGGGGGTTGGGGGGTTGGTTCTAGCCTCTCCTTTGGCTCAACCTTACCTTGATTGGATGATAGCACTTCGTACCTTTCTCAACCTTACCATGATTGGACGATATCACTTCGTACCTTTCTCAACCTTTTGATTGCCTCCGACTCTCTGCTTCGGGGTTAGTGTATATAATTATTGGGCTAAAATTCTCAACTCTCGGGGTTTTAACAACAGCTTACCTGACCTTTAGCAAAGCGATAAGCGGCCAGTCCTTTCAATCTGAGGAGACTTTGTTTAGGACCTTAACGTAGGCTAGGTTATGGGGGTTTTCGAAACAACAGGATATATAGGCTCAAATTCGATGTTGTTTTCAGCAGGGTTCAAATCCATACCATCCTTGACTATTTTTTCAACAGGGTTAGCATCTTTCTTTAGCTTCGGCAGCGTGTCTAGCTCATTTAGATCAAGCAATCTGTTTTCAATCAGAGTGAGCTTAGCAGGGTTGTAATGTAAGCCATGGTTTTGGGGTTTTGCAAGAAAGGGTAAAGGCTCGAACCTATTATTTCTACTGGGTTTCTTTGTAACCTAGGATCACCTTTGAATTTCCTTCTTGCTTTTACTATATACTTTCTCAAGGTGAAAATGACTCTTTTCTTTTACCCTTTCTATATACTTCTTGAGATAAACATGACTTTCTTCTCTTTCGATCCTCTTATTATGCTTTTAATGATGACTCTAGCATAGTTTTCTTCAGCCTTTCCTTAGGGTTTTTTTTTTTTTTTTTTTGCCTTTTACCACTTGGCAACTCTTTTCCTTCGCTTTGTCCTTTTTATCTTCTTTTCTTTTCTTTTATGAAACAAACCCTTTTTTCTTAAGCTGTTTCCTTGGCAGTTCAATCTAACCCAATGTGGGCAGTGATCCCTAGGTTGGGGTTTTCTTGAAAAAATATAGATGGCTCAACGGGTTTGGCAAGAGGTTGCTTCTGACAGTATAGAAAATGAAATGAAGGCATCTCTTCACTTTGAACTAGATTGCTTAATCTATAGAGCTTTCGATACTATCTTAGCAAGATAGAGGTGGATACCATTTCTAGAATTCTCAACTATTGTCTGCCCCAGTGTGGGGAGGACAGCTGTGGATTAGGGTTGGTAAAGAAAATTTTTGCTTTTTACAAGGCACTAGGGGTTAAGCAAAGGGAATATGAACACTTGTTCTTTGACATAGGGAAATGAAAGGTGGCTCCTCTTCATTTTGATAATCTGGCCACGCATCACTTAGCTTCAGTGTCTTGCAAGTGTTGCTTTTGGGTAGTATCCTCACTCATCCTCCTCCTCTTTCTTTCTGGAAAACTGATCATTTGGCGAGTGGTTAACTCATGCTATCATCCCTTCAAGTCAAACTAACCCCTAAGATAAACCATGCCCCCTTGTGTAGAAAGTAGCCAACATTCACAAGAGAAAAGAGGATAACAGCAATGAATAAAAAGCTTTAGTCATTTTATTATACTAGCATATAGTTCTGTTTTAAAGAAACAAAAATGCATATATTAATTTAAGGACAAAAATATAAATGGGATAGAAAGAGGGTGGGTAAAAACACCCCTCTCTTGTACGCTTTTGATGGAAGCCCATTTTAGTAGAGCCTTGGGACAATGCCCACATCTTCGATACTCCAATCGTGATTTGGGTCCTTGGCCAATGCAAGACAGGCAAAGGCTTCTGCTAGAGCTCCGGACATGTCGGCAGTGATGGTGTAGTTAGTAGCTTCATTGATATCTTTCTTATTCTTTGCAACAGGTCCTTCTGTAAATAGGATGGCTAATTCACCTCCTTCTAACTCGAACGGCTCTTTCTATACTCTTGGCTTCTCTACCCCTCAGCTCATTTCTTCATAATTGTACTCAGTCGCAGGCCAAGGGTTCTCTAGTAAGTGACGTTCCGCCGCGGCATACTTTGGATGCAGAAACTCAGCGCCCCATCCATCAACAGCCATGTTTTTAGCAAGCTCTTCCTCCGGAAGCATTGGCCCCTCAACTGGCCAATCCGAAGCATCAGGCACCTCATGAGGGTCATAAAGATAGATCAGGCATAATGGGAAGTCTTCCTCCCAGTCATCTCCTTTATCGGTCTCCCAATCATCCCCATCATCTTCGACCTTGGGCTTATCGAACTCTCCCTTGCCTTCCATTTCTACTAGTATCATGTTAACGGTGTGATCCGGTAGAGGGTTAGTGATCACATTGGGGGTCGGAGCAGGTTTTATCGGCTGCAGATCAATGGTCTTGTTGACGATAAAGTCTTGGATTTTGTGCCTGAGAGCGAAGCAGCTTTCGGTGTCATGCCCTTGGCCACCTGAATGGTATTCACATGTAAGGGCGGCATTAAGGTTGGGGGTAGAGGGCTTGCCAATGGGCGAGCAGGTATAGGCTTCAGGATATTGTTCTTTAGCAAGTTATGGTAGGCCTCAGTTTGAGTGCAGGCTAAGGTGTCGAAGGTACGGATGCGTCGAGCAGGTCTATTAAAGTTAGGTCGTGCCCCAGCAGGGCCATAGTTAGAGGTTGGAACGGGCATTGTTAAGGTGGTTAAGGGCAGCACAAGGTGTGATTGTAGTGGTGGGCGGTATTGGGGTGGTTGGCCAGGCAAGATGGCAGACACTTCGCTTTCCTCCATGACTGTTCCCTTTGTAGTAGCCACTCTCTTGGCTATGTTGGCGGTACTTTCTCCAGTCTTGGTGTAGGGGTCTCTAATCCTCCCTATCTTGAGGCCGTTTTCTATCATCTCTCCCTGCATGATGAACTCGGAGAAGCTTTTCCCTACACTTGTGCAGAGCTTCTCATAGTATATACCTTGAATAGTGTGCACAAACAGTTGTACGTACTCCTTCTCTTCCAATAGGGGATTGACTTGTGCAGCAGCTTCTCTCCATCTCAAGGCATACTTCTTGAAGCTTTCCTTTTCACCCTTGCTCATAGTTATCAGGGACCATCAGTCAGAGGTGAGATCAATATTGTGACGATATTGGGCTTTAAATGCATTGACCAGCTCGATCCAGGTTGTAATCTTCCTTAAGTCCAGACGAGCAAACCATTGTAGAGCAAACCCCGTGACGCTGTGTTGGAACAGCTGCATGAGGAGTTTCGGATTGTTGTCGTGACCACTCAGCGCTCCAGCATAGAGACGAAGATGAGCGATGGGGTTGCCAGTGCCGTCATAATTTTGGAAGTCAGGCATTTTGAACCTAGCAGGTCTCGAGTGGTCAGGAAAGAAACATAACTCATCATAGGCAGTGAACCCGTAAGTGTCGTCGCCATGGAGACTTCGCAGTGAATCCTCTAACCCTTGGATTTTCAGACTGAGAGGGTCTAGGGGGGCCTTCTTCGAAGTCATGGATGATAATGGGACTGCAGCAGTATCCTTCGTAGCCATAATTTGAATGAGTTTGAGCATCTCATCCATCTTAGTCCTCATTTCGTTAACCTCTTCCCGAGAGACTTGAGATGATTCCTCAGGGTTAGCAGCCATCAGTGATCCGAGGTGGTGTCATGATCTGTTGGTGATCCAAGCAGGGGAACCATCAAGAGGCCATAGGCGAAGAAATTGATATAGCATCTTGCCCACAACCAATATACAGTTCCCCCTTTTTAACTAGAAGGGTCATATCAAGGTAAAAATGCAAGTATGCAGAATGCAGAAGCACATGCAGTGTGTGTGTGATATTTGAAAGCTGAGGAAAGAGCCCAACAACTCCCATCCATCCTGTTCATCACATTCTTGCATAAAAATTAAACAAAAAGTGCACCTACAAAACAAAGATGCAAGAGTTAGTATGTGGATGGCAAACTTAATACAAGATAATATGAATAAATGCATGTTTTTTTTTAAACAATTTTAAAATTTTGATTTTGAAAATTTAAAGTGAATGGGATTGAGCAAGTTAATTGAAGACTCTACATGGGTGAAGAGAAAAGAGACATGACTACGGCCTAACCCTCTAAGTGTCCCCAGTGGAGTTGCGATCTGTCGCGCCCAGATTTTTCGCACTCGAGGAATGCACACCCAAGCGGGAAAAACATTGTACTCTCTCGTAAGAACTCATCCTCCTAGAAGAATGAATGCGACAAGGTTTGAATTGAAAATTCATTTTGAATAAAGGGCTTTTGAAAAAAGTTTGGAGTCGGCACCTAACTTGATTAAGGTGAGTTAGGTCACTTAAAAACTAAGCATAATCCGGAGCCATCAGTGATCCGAGGTGGTGCCATGATCTGTTATTGATCCGAGCCGAGGAACCATCAAGAGGCCATAGGCGAATAAACTGACATAGCATCTTGCCCACAACCAATATACTGTTCCCCCTTTCTAACTAGAAGGGTCATATCAGGGTAAAAATGCAAGTATGCAGAATGCAGATGTACATGCAGTGTGTGTGTGATTTTTGAAAGCGGAGGAAAGTGCTCAACAACTCCCATCCATCCTGTTCATCACATTCCTGCATAAAATTTAAACAAAAAGCGCACCTACAAAACAAAGATGCAAGAGTTAGTATGTGGATGGCAAACTTAATACAAGATAATATAAATAAATGCATTTTTTTTTAAACAATTTTGAAAATTTGGTTTTGAAAATTTAAAGTGAATGGGATTGAACAAGTTAATTGAAGACTCTACATGGGTAAAGGGTAAAGAGACATGACTACGGCCTAACCCTCTAAGTGTCCCCAGTGGAGTCGCGAGCTGTCGCGCCCAGATTTTTTGCACTCGAGGAATACACACACAAACGGGAAAAACACTGTACTCTCTCGTTAGAACTCATCCTCCTAGAAAAATGAATGCGACTAGGTTTAAATTGAAAATTAATTTTGAGTAAAGGGCTTCTGGAAAAAGTTTGGAGTCGCCACCTAACTTGATTAAGGTGAGTTAGGTCACCAAAAACCTAAGCATAATCCAGAAACTACACCTAGGGTTTTTCAAAACGATTTTTTAAAATCCTATCACTACAGAGGGTTTTTAAGAAAACAAGTTTTTTGGCAACCTTGGGAAAATAACTAAGCCCTTTTTGAAAATAAACTCCATTTTGGTCTTTCGAAAACAGTGATCCTAGGTTCGGAGGTTGGTTACGTGTAGGGAAGACGCACTAAACCATCACCCTCCCCCGCCCTTGCAGTACCTACATGTCTATTTATCATAAATTCACATATGTGAGTCTTCAACTAACAAATGTTTAATCCTATCCACTTTAGAAAAAGAATGTTTAAAATAATGATGCATGATATGCAAGTGCAAGAAAAAGATTTGATAATAGATTTGGAAATAGATTTGAAAAAAAATTGATTTGATTTCAAAAGAAATTTGAAAAGCTAGATTTGATTTTGGAAAGTTTTAGAAATTGAAAACAGAGATTTAGGAATAGATTTTTCGAATTGGAAACTTGCAAATAAATTATGGAATTAGAAACTTGAAAAGGTTGTGGAATTGGAGATTTGAAAAATATTGTGACCGCACCCATGAGGGTTGCCTACGTATCCTTTTGGAGGAATTAGGTCAGTCGTAGTTTGGACAAGAGTCAAATAAAAAATAGAATGTATGATTGGAGGAAAGAGATTGAATTGGAATTTGGATTTGATTTGAATTTAGAATAGAAGATTGGAATTTGAAATGAAAGAATAGAGACCCTAGACCTAGGAAGATAAGATTTAGAAAGGACTCGAGATTCAAAAAGACTTGACTCAAAGGTTGGACTTGGAATATCGAAGAAATATTGGATTTAGGAAAGGTTCGAATTAGGAAATGTCTGATTTAGGAAAGTTTCAAAATAGGAAAGTGTCAATTTTGAAAAGTTTTCGAATTAGGAAAGTTTCAATTTAGGAAAGTGTTGGATTAAGAAAGTTTTGAAATAGGAAACATTTCGTTTCAAGAAAGTTTTGAAATTGGAAAGTTTTGAATTTAGAATGTGTTGAAATGGGGAAGTTTTGAAAGTAAGAAAGTTTTGAGTTTAGAAAGTTATAGATTTGGAAAGATTTGAAGTTTAGGGAAGTTTAGAATTTTAGAAAGATTCAAAATTTGAATTTTAGAAATTCTTGAAATTAGGAAAGGTTTAGACTAGGAAGGATTGAGATTCCTATTTTCTAAAACAAGGGATTGGATTTTGTTTCTAAAAAGAGATGTTTTGATTTTGTTTCCAAAGGAGGCTTAGGAGGCTAGTGTACGAGTGTATAGAAGAGTATGTGAGTGTATAGAAGGCTAGGGTTTGTGTGTAGAGGCTAGGATTTAAAAAACCTAAGGTGACTAGGGTTTAGAGAGACTACGAGCTCTGTATGTCAAATAATAGGTTTGCAGACTGAGTTTGTGGACCTCTTTCACGCTGGAGGAGGCTCTGTATTTATAGATAAGGGAATGACCTGGTGCCTGTTGCAGTGGCGCCAGGCCAAAAATGTCCTAGTGGCACCAGGCCAAATATTGGCTTGGCGCCAGCCACTTAGAAAAGTTTTAAGGTCGGCAAGTAACGTATCTTGAGAAGATTTGGGCGCCTGTATTAGTGACTACCATGTAATTTTTAACCTTGCTTCACTAGGAGTGACTCTAGAAGGTCTGGGATGGTTTTAAGGGATCAGGAATGGCCTGGAAGGCCGGAAAAGGGCAAGAACCCTTAGAATAGGGTCCCGGAGGTATTTGACTTGAAACATGATGACAAAATGTGTTAGAAGGGTTAACCGGGCCATTTGGGGCAAAACCATCAACTGGGCTGAAAAGCTACCGAGATGAACTCAGAATGTCCCGGAAGAAGACTCGAGATTTAGAAACATTATTTAGAATGTTCCCAAAGGCTACCGGTTCGATACCCAGAGCTAGTGTGGTCGGAAAAGGCGACCGGCCCACCAGTGGCAAAGCGGTCATTTTGCACCGTGTTTACTAGAACTGACTCGGAATGATCCGGAAAGATAAAGGAAGGTCGAGGATACTATAAAAAGAATTCTCGGGAGGTTACTGGTTTGATACCCAAAGCCGGTGTGGTCCCTGAGGCGTTCGGATGCCTAAGGGCAAAATGGTCATATTGACCGAAAAGTCTCAGAATTGGTCCAAAACTGACTAGAAGGCACCTAATCATGCCGGATTGCTTTTAAGACAATCTTGGAAGGATGGACTTACCATTTTGAAGACTTAGGTATTATCTCGAGAAACGTGCCTGAAAATGGCCCTAGGGGCAGTTTGGTCATTTTTCTCCGAAATGGGCTAGCAGGCACCGGTGTTGACTTGGGTTTTGAGTGTTTCCGCCACTCTGACGGCGGTTGTAAGCATCCTATTTTTTACCGCTCGGCTGTCTACAGTCCGTCCAGACTTGTAGTCAAGTCAATATAGGCGTATTCCAATCGAAATCAACTCTTTAAGCCTAATCCTGTCTATTCATTGCTTCGCGGGCCCACCAAGCCCAAATAGAGGCAAAATGACCAAAATGCCCCTGGGGGCATCGTTCGGTCCAATTCCAAATCAGGCACGTCTTTCCGAAGATGGTAAGTCCCCTTTCTAATTCCAAATCAGGCACGTCTTTCCAAAGACGGTAAATCTCCTTTCTAATTCCAAATTAGGCACATCTTTCCGAAGACGGCAAGTCCCCTTTCCAAATTCAAATCAGGCACGTCTTTCTGAAGATGGTAGGTCCCCTTTCCAATTCCAAATTAGGCACGTCTTTCCGAAGACGGTAAGTCCCCTTTCCAATTCCAACAGGCACGTCTTTTTGAAGACGGTAAGTCCCCTTTCCAATTCCAATTCTAATTCCAATCCCTCTCTCGAGACAGTTGATTCCTCGAGACAATAATTCTATCCAATCCAGCACGCTTTTCAAAGAAAATCTCTTCGGAACGGTAAGTCCCTTTAAACTTGTCGACCGGGACGAGACCCCAAGTCCCCTAGATGGTAGAACGGTCCACCTTTGGCACCTACTAGCCCGCCAATGCAGAAATATCCGTTTCAAACACGCCTTCCGAGAAAGTTGACTTCTTAGGCACTAAGTCCCTTTAGCAACTTCCCGAGATCAAGCAGTCTCAAGAATGATCGCGAACCGTCAAAGTACCGAAAATACTCGCAAACATCGCAACCATCAGAGTAGCGGAAATACTCGCAAATAGGTCAATATAGGGAATTGCCAACAAACCCCTGTATCACGAGACTACCGTCAGAGTGGCAGAAACACTCAAAACTCATGTCAACACCGGTGCCTGCTAGCCCACTCTGGTGAAAAATGACCAAACTGTCCCTAGGGCCATTTTTTGGCACGTTTCTCGAGAGCACACCTAAGCCCTCAGAATGATAAGTCCACCCTTCCTAGATCATTCCAGAGATGATCCGGCATGATTAGGTGCCCTCCAGTCCGTTTTGAGTCAATTTCAAGATTTTTCGATCAAAATGACCATTTTGCCCCTAGGCATCCGAATGCCCCGGGAACCACACCGGCTCTGGGTATCAAACCGGTAACCTCCCAAGAATGCTTCCTATAGTATTCTCAACCTCTCTTTATCTTTCCGAATCATTCTGAGTCAGTTCCAGCGAACCTGGTGCAAAATGACAGTTTTGCCCCTAGTAGGCCAGTCACCTTTTCCAACCACACCGACTCTAGGTATCAAATCGGCAACCTTTGGGAACATTCTGAATAATGTTTTCAAATCTCAAATCTTCTTTCGGGACGTTCCGAGTCCATCTCAGCAACTTTCCGACCCAGTTGACCGTTTTGCCCCTAATGGCCCGGCCAACCCCTCCGACACATCGTATCCTCATTTTTAAAGTCAAATACCTCCAAGAGACTGTTCTAAGTGTTCCTGTCCTTTTTCAGCCTTCCGGGCCAATTCCGGTCCCTTAAATCCTTCCCAGACTTTTCAGAGTCACTCCTAGTGAAGCCAGGCTAAAAATTGCATGGTAGTCACTAGTACAGGCGCCCAAATCTTCCCAAGATATGTTGCTTGCCGACCTTAAAACTTTCCTAACTGGCTGGCGCCACTCCTAATGGCGCCAAGAGGAAATTTGGTCTGGCACCACTGCAACAAGTGCCAGGTCTATCCTATCTCTATAAATACAGAGTCTCTTCCAGCGTGAAAAAGGTCCGCAAACTCAAATCTGAAAACCCTAATATTCGATATACAGAGCTCGTAGCCTCGCAAAACCTTAGCTTCTCTAGGTTTTCCAAACCCTAGCCACCATACACCAAACCCTAACCTCCTATACACGCATATACACTCCTGTACACTTATACACTAGCCTCTAACCCTCCATTGAAGACTTGGATTGCTGCAACTTGAAGCTCTCGAAGACCAAGACAAAGCTCTCGAAAACTTAAGCGAAGACCGAAGAAAAAGCAAGAAATCAAGGCGCGCAAAGCAAAGTGAAATAAATAAGACAAGGTAGGCTTTCTCTTTAAGTTTCTGCACTTTCCCCTCTCTCTTCTCTCTCCTAACCCACTTGGGATTTCTCTATTTTAATCCCCCATCTTCTTCCCCCCCCCTTCTTTGCATGCTTGAAACAAGGGGATTCCCGGTCCATGTGTAGGATTAGACTGTTGGAGGGTCACCGTGTCGGGGGCTTTCTTTTAGTCTAGCCGGAGACCACGTGGGTTCGGCCCCCTTGATTATGTGGTGAAGCCTTTAACCTTGTATGTTCACGACCCTCTTTGCATTGTGCAAATCATGATCTTGCATCTTCCAAAGTTCGTTTTCAAACTCGTTTTCAAAGCTTGCATTAACATCATTTTTCAAAATTGCATTAAAATCTTCTTTTTCAAAACTTGTTTTCAAAACCACAATCCTAAGGTGATTCTAGCCTTTCCATGGCTAGGATTGCTTTAAGAAACTGTTACATTTAAAGTGACAGATATGGTCTATATTTTCAACTCCTTGTTGTTTTCAAAACCACTTTCTTAGAGTGGTTCTAACTTTCTTATGGTTAGAATCGCTTTAGGAAAGTGAGGCATTTTTATACTTTCCAAAAGAACTCTCTTTTCAAAAGTCTCTCTTTCTAAAACCCTCTTTTTCAATATGCTTTCTAAAAACTCTTCTCTCCAAAATTGTTTTCTAAAAACTTCCTCCAAAAATCTATTTTTCAAAAATCCTTTTTCAACTCATTTCCAAAACACTCTCCTCAAAATTCACTTTCTAAAAATGCTCCCTAAATCTCTTTCCTAAAAACTCTTTCCAACAATCTCCTTCTAAAAATCTTTCCAAAACTCTCTCTTCAAAACTCACCTTCTAGAAATTCCTTCCTAGGACTTCCTTCCCAAAACTTCCTTTCCAAATACTCACTTTCCAAAAATCCCTTTTCTTAGAATCCAAGTTAAGCCTTAGAGCCAACAATTAGGAAACCCTATTTTTCCTGCCCAAAAATATGATTTTCAAACTTACCTTAAAACCTAGGTTTTCAAAATCTCCCTCTTCATATCCAAACTATACATATTTCCAAAACCTATTTTCTACGTCAAAACTATAGTCTTCCAAATCTAGGGCTTCTAAAACTTCCTCTTCCCAAATCCATGTCAAATCCAATCTTCCCTTTAGTTCACCAAATCCAAGCTCCCGTTTAGGAAACTAGATCCTATCCTCCGTTTTTTGAAACAAAATTGAAACATCTCTTTTTAGAAACAAAATCCAATCCTTTGTTTTAAGAAATAGAAATCTTAACCCTTCCTAGTCCAAATCTTTCCTAATTCAAATCCTTCCTAATCTTCTACTTTCCTAAATCTTAAGTTTCTAAAACTTGAACATAAAAATCTTTCCTAAATTTTAAAACTCAAAATCCAAATCTTTCCTAATTCTACCTCTTTTCAAATCTTAACTTTCCAATTCTAAGTTTTCAAATCTTTCCTAAAACTCAAACATTTCCTAATTTCAAGATTTTCTAAAACTCAAGCTCTAAAACTTTCTAAATCCTAAACTTTCTAAATTCGAAGCTTTCTAACTCTAAAATTTTCTAAATCTTAAACTTTCTAAATTTCAAATCTTTCCAAATTCAAAGCTTTCTAAATTCAAAACTTTCTTAAGTTAAATCTTTTTAAACTTCCTATATCTTTCTAAAATTCTAAACTTTCCTAAACTTCAAATCATCCCAAATCTAAAATTTTCTAAACTCAAAACTTTCTTATTTTCAAAACTTTCCTATTTTAAAATATTCCAAATTCAAAACTTTCCAATTTCAAAACTTTCTTTTCCAAAACTTTCCTATTTTAAAACTTTCTTAAAACGAAACCTTTCTTAATCCAAGACTTTCCTAAGTTGAAATTTTCTTAATCCAAAACTTTCCTAAGTTGAAACTTTCTTAATTCAAAATTTTTCTAAGTTAAAACTTTCCTAAAACGAAACTTTCCTAAAACGGAACTTTCCTAATTCGAACCCTTCCTAAATCCAATCTTTCCTAATCTTCCAAATCCTTCCAAGTCGAGTCAACTCTTTCTTAAATATCAAATCTTTCCTAAGTCTCCTCTCTTTCCTAAGTCTAGGTTTCCTAAACCTCAATCTTTCCAAAACGGGCCAAATCTTTCTTCCAAGTTCTATCTTTCTAAATCAAAGTCTAATCCTTTCAATTCCAAATTTCCAATCTTCTATTCTAAATTCAAATCAAATCCAAATTTCAACTCCAACTCTTTTCTAAATCAACTCTTCTATTTTCAATCGGACTCTTGTCCGAACTACGACTGACCTGATTCCTCCAAAAGAATACGTAAGCAACCCTCATGGGTGCGGTCACCACATTTTTCACGTTTCTATTTCCACAAAATCTTTCCAAATCTCCAATCTATTTTCAAACTTCCAATTCTAAATTTTCATTTCCAAATCTCTATTTTCAATTTCTAAAACCTTCTTTCCAAATTCAAATTTCAAATCTCTCTTATCAAATCAAATCAATTTCTTTACAAATCTATTTTTCAATTCTCTTTTCTTGCACTTGCATATCATGCATCATGTTAAATTTCTTTTTAAACATTCTTTTTCAAAGTGGATAGGATTGAACATTAGTTAGTTGAAGACTCTCATAGATGAATCTAGGGTAAATAGACATGTAGGTACCGCAAGGGCGGGGTAGGGTGATGGCTTAGTGCGTCTTCCCTACACATAACCAACCTCCGAACCTAAAGCACTGTTTTCGAAAGACCGAAAGGAGTTATTTTTCTAAAAAAATGGCTTAAATGTTTTCCAAAGGTTGCCAAACAACCTGTTTTCTTAAAAACTCTCTTGAGGAGGTATTTTCAAAATCGTTTTCAAAAACCCTAAGTGTAGTCTTCGGACTATGCTTAGTTTTTAGGTGACCTAACTCACGATAATCAAGTTAGGTGACAACTCCAAATCTTTTCTAAAAGCCCTTTATTCAAATCTATTTTCAATTTAAAGCTAGTCGCACTCATTTTTCAAGGAGGGTGAGTTCTAACGAGAGAGTACAGTATTTTTTTCGCTTGTGTGTGTATTCCTTAAGTGCAAAAAATCTAGGCGTGACAGCAATCTCGTGATACAGGAGTTTGTTGGCAATTCCCTATATCGACCTGCTTGTGAGTATTTCCACTAGTCTGACGATTGCGATGTTTACGAGTACTTCCACTACTCTGACGGTTCGCGATCATTTTCGAGACTGCTTGATCTCGGGAAGCTGCTAAAGGGACTTAGCGCCTGAGAAGTCAACTTTCTCGAAAGGTGTGCCGAAACGGATATTTCTGTATTGGCGGGCTAGTAGGCGCCAAAAGTGGACAATTCTACCGTCTAGGGGACTTGGGGTCTCGTCCCGGTCGACAGGTTTAAAGGGACTTACCGTTCTGAAGAGACTTTCTTTAAAAAACGTGCCAGATTGGATAAACTTACTGTCTCGAGGAATCAGCTTTCTCGATAGAAGGATTGGGATTGGAATTGGAATTGGACAAAGAAATGGAAAGGGACTTACCGTCTTTGGAAAGACATGCCTGATTTGAAATTGGAAAGGGGACTTACTGCCTTCAAAAAGACGTGCCTGATTTGGAATTGGAAAGGGAACTTACCATTTTCGGAAAGACGTGCTTGATTTTGAAATTGGACCGAACAATGCCCCTAAGGGCATTTCGGTCATTTTACCTCTATTTGGGCCTAGTGGGCCCACAAAGCGATGGATAGACGGGATTAGACTTGGAAAGTTTATTTGACTCAGAATATGTCCACATTGACTTGAATACAAGTCTGAACAGACTGTAGACTGCTGAACGGTCAAAAATGGGGTGCTTACAGTAGGAAACCCCCTTTTGTGTCCTTGCATCGTCTTTGGTTTTCTTGGTACATGAGAGATGAGGAGGAGGACAAATGACATGAAAAAAAATGAGAAGTTAGTGCCTTGGTTTGAATGTTTGTATGCAATGCATGCCCTATGGGTGCCCCTACTTTGAAAGGGGGACTAAGCATGTTGTGTTTGTTCACTTTTGGAGATAGGGGGCTACCTCTGTATGCAATACCATACATGTGCCTGTAACATACATTCATTCATACATCTTTTCATTCAAGGGAAGTAAATTGACGATTTTATTACATTAGATTTTTCTAGTACATGGAATTGAAAATAGATAGAAAGGGGAGTGGGAACATTTTCCTTTGGACTTTCCACCTATCTACTATTACAAAGGGAAACCTAAACTACTCTTGAGTCTTCGATTCCGCCTTTTTGATGTTCGGAGGTCATTAAGCAACCTTATCTTGGGATTTTGCAACCTTTTCTCCCTGAACGAGAGAGATTAGGGTCCATCTTATGAAATGATTCTTGGATGCATGTCGTGATCCTTAGGGTTTGGAACCCTTAGAAATTGGATAGGCTTATGATTTGAGATTGGCTCGTGAGCCATTCTCCTAGAGGTTGATCATATGCATGGAGTGCAAGTGGCTTGAGTTACTTTGAAACTCTTGCCTTGGAATGATTACATATACATGAGCAGTTTAACAGCATGAATGATAATACATTGATAGCAAAGCATTCATGTATGTAAGCATAATAACAACAGAAATAAGGAAATTGAAAAGCAGTAGCTCTTTCCTCCTTGGTTTTGAAAAGACACGTGCCTTAGATCGGGTAGACGTTCAGCTATGCATGGGTGCTATATGAACATGAGGTTGAAGGCTACGAATGCTTCCTAAAAAGCTCGGCTCCCAGATCTTCAAACCTAGGCCCACTCCCTGGGATGGTGCCATTATAGGTTGGTGATCCAAGCGGGGGAACTATCTAAGGACCATTGGTTAGGTGACACATTTGCCTACCACCAATAGTCAATGTACTGTTCCCCCTTCTAACTAGAAGGTAGTAACCAGGGTCAGTATTCCATAAAGATGCACATTCAAGTGTGTGTGTGATTTTGAAAATTAGAGGAAAGAGCCTAATAACTCTCATACATCCTGTCATACATAGCATACATGACAGTTTATGAGCATAAATTAAAATGTGAACAAAGGTCCACCTGTAAAACAAATGCACAGAGATAGTACTTTTCGAGGACCTCAAATACAAAATAAAGTATGATGGATGAACAATGTAAAAGCATGTAATGAATGCAATGTTTGACTTTTTACAAAATAAAGACCATTTTGAGAAAATTAGAAATTTTAAAAGCTTAGAAGGTGGATATAATTAAACAAGGTAACCCGGCAAACTTAAGGTGAGTAAAGGGTGACTGGACATGACATAGGCCTAACCCTCTAATTATCCTCAGTGAAGTTGCCAAGCTGTCACACCTTGTTTTTAGACCGAACCAAGCCTTCTCGGCTCGGGAAAAAGCACGGTGCTCTCTCGTTAGAACTCATCCTCCTAGAAGGAGAAATGCGATGGGGTTTAAATTTTTGAAATGGAATTGATTAGGGCTTTTTGAAAAGGTCTTTGGAGTTGCCACCTAATATATTTAAAGATGTGCTAGGTCATCTACACCAAAACCCGAAGGTTAAACTTAGGATTTGAAAAGTGTTTTCGAAAGATGTCCTCATGAGAAGGTTTTAGAAGGTAGGGTTGTTTGACAACCCTAAAAATGTTGGAAAGCCCTTTTGAAAATTGACTCCAGTTTTGGTCTTTGAAATAGAAATTCTTAAGTCTAGGGGATGGTTACGTGTAGGGAAGATGTCCTAAGACTGTCACCCTACGCCGCTCTTTCGGTACCTATATGTCTATTCACTTTTTACTCACCTAATTATGACTCACTGGTTACCTATGTTTAGTACTATCCACTTAGAAATCTTTTGAAAACAAAGCTTGAAAAAGAGTTTGAAAGATAGAATTGAGTTTGAAAGATGATTATGGAATTAGAAATTTGGAAGGGGTTGTGGGATTGAAAATTTAAAAAGGATTGTGAAATTAGAAATTTGAGAAGGGTTGTGACCATACCCCATGGAGGGTTGCCTACGTACCTCCTTAAAGAGGATCAGGTCAGTCGTAGTTCAGACAAGAGTCCGAAAGAGTTGAAATTTTGAAATGGGTTCTATTTCTACAAAGTTTTCATTTTTAGAAAGTTTCCTTTTTAGGAAAGTTGAGTTTGAAAGTGTTTCCTTTTCAGGAAAGATTGGACTTAGAAAATGTTTCCTTTTCAGGAAGATTGGATTTTGAAAATGTTTCCCTTCCAGGAACTTTTGATTTGATTTTTGAAATGTTTCCTTTTTAGGAAGATTTGATTTTTGAAATGTTTCCTTTTCAAGAATATTGGATTTGAAAATGTTTCCTTTTCAGGAAGATTTGATTTTTGAAATGTTTCCTTTTCAGGAAGACTGGATTTGAAAATGTTTCCTTTTCAAAAAGATTGGATTTAATTTGAAAATATTGACTTGTTTTGAAAAGATTTGATTTGAAAAGATTAGATTTAAAAAAAGATCCGATTTGAGAATTTTGAAAAGATTTTATTTCCTTTTTGAAAAAGATTTGTTTGCTTTCGTTAAGATTTGAAAAGATTTGGAAGATTTGGAAGGGTTTGAAAAGATTTGAAAAGGTTTTGTTTTCTTTTTGAAGATTATTTCCAAATTGGGAGGAGTTGATTTAGGGTCTAAATTTGGTAGGTTTAAAAAGGGAGTGATTTGAGAGATTTGAAATGGAAGGTTTTAATTTGATTGAATTAAAAAAAAAAAAAAAAAGAAAGTTTGACAAAGGAAAGTTTTGACTGATTTTGAAATTGAGGATTTGGAGGGTTTGAAAAGGGTATGATTTAGCTTGAAAAAGGAAAGTTTTCGGGTTGGCAAAAATAGGATTTTCCTAGGATTGAACTTCTAGGATTTGACAAATGAGAGTTTTGTAAATGGTTTAAAATTCAAGTCTTTTGAAAACATGTTTTAGAGCCCAAAACCCTAACTTTGATTTTGGACATCCAAATGAATATTGCACTTTGCCTAAAGCCATTCAAGCCATTGAAAGGCTAAAATTGCTTTAGGCTTGTGGCTTTGAAAAACAATAAGGCACGAAGCCAAAAATGAAGACCTTTCGGGTCCTTTTGAATGTCACACTTTCCCCGAGACAACCTATAGTCATGAAATAACACGGATTGTTTCGAAATTGTGTTTTTGAAAAGAAAACAATATAGGCCATCAGAAGCCATTTAAAATGTTACACTTTAATTTCTAGAAAAACCCTAACCATGATAGGGTTAGGATCAACCTAGAGTTGTGGTTTTGAGAAAACAGCTTTTAAAATGATTTTAAGGGGTAATGACATGGCGAGAATGCAAAGGCATGACAGTAATAATAACGGCATGAAACATACAAGGCTAGGTATCACCACATTGCAAGAGGGGCCTAAGGCTATGCCATGAAACAAGTGTGGGCCAAGAAGAGAGTTCCGATCGGTAATCTCCTCTTGTTCACTCTCGACATGGACTTAGCGTCCTCTTGTTCCAAGCATGCAAGAAAGGGAGGTTTAGAGATAGGGGTTCAAAAAAAAAAAGAACCCAAGTGAGTTCGGATGGAGAAGAGAGAGTGGGGGAGTAGGAAAAGATAAACTAGAGATTACCTTGTCTCATTTCTTCTTTCTTTGATGGATGCCCAAGGCCCTGGACATGGGAAGACTTTGGGAGCTTTCAGGCAGTGAGGCGGACCTTCAGTGGAGCTTGGAGGCTAAGGTATCGAAGCCTCGGGCTAGGGCTCCGCCGGCAAAACTTCTAAAGAAAGAGAGAAGGCTCCGAGAGCTGTTTAGAACAGAGGGAGAGAGTTTCTGGATAAATTTTTTGACCCCAAAATAGTGAAAGGGGAGGTCTGTATTTATAGTGCAAAAATAGGGGGGTTGTGTGCCACTCTTAGTGATGTATGCTTTAAAGTTGGTCGTGCGCCACTAAGAGTGGCGTAGGGACCTTAATGAGGGCTGGAAAAAAGTCTAGATACGGGGCTTGTTTGATTCTGGTTGATTTGTAACAGCTTTTGCCAACCTGGGGGGTTGGTGTGCTCCTCTAGAAGTAGCTCAAGGCTAAAAAATGGGTATGTTTCACTCAAAGTGGAGCAGGGAGGTTCTAGTCCAAAAAGGAAAGTAATTTAAGGCCTGGCTAGAAATTTAAGGGAATACACTGGGAAGTGTCCTGAAGGTTGCCGGTTTAATTTCCAAAGCCAATGTGGTTTAAGAGAGTGGCTGAATCACAGTCACCTCATCCCGGGAGCTCTATGGTTGACCAAGATTGACCGGGGTTGATCGGGTTGACCAAACTTTACTGGAGTTGACCAAGGTTGATTGGGGTTGACCAAAGTTAACTAAAGGGTTACCGGTTTGATACCCAAAGCCAATGCCAGTGTGGTTTCCTAGGCTGTTTGGATGCCTAGGGGCAAAATGGTAATTTTGACTAGGGAACCTCCGAGAAAGGACCAGGGTTGACTGGATGGCACTAGACATGCCAACCTATCTAGGGACGGCCTTGAAAGATGGTCTTACCATTCTGAGGACTTGGTACTTCCTCGAAGAACGTGCTAGGCCCGTTAGGGGCAAATGATCATTTTTCACCGAGAAGGGCTAACAGGCATCGGTGTTGACCGGTCTAGATTTGGTTTGGACTTCTTTCCAAGGAATTGGTAATTTCTCGGTGGACAAGTTTAAAAGGGTCTTACTGCCTTGAGGGATAAACTTTCTCGAAGGTCGTGTTGCCAGACTTGGACGATCTTCTGTTCTTGAGAGGTTTATGCTTTCTCAAAGAACATGCCAGATTTGGACGGTCTTCCGTTCTTGAGGGGTTTGTGCTTTCTCGAAGAACACGCTAGATTAGCGGTCATTTTACATTGGTGGGCTAGCAAGCGCCAGAAGTGAACCACTCTTTCATCTCGGGAACTTAGGTACTTTTTGGAGATGATTGTGAAAGGGGCTTTACCGATCCGGAGAGTAAACTTTCTCAGTGATCGTGCCGTACTGAATTGAATGGTCCTACCATCAATGAGGGATCAACTTTCTCGAATGACGAGAGAAATTGATTTGACTTTGAATTCGAATGGACTTATCGTCTTATGGAAGACGTGTCGGTCTGGATTGGACTAACTAATGCAACAAGGGCATTTTGGTCATTTTGTCTCTGTTGGGCCTGTGAAGTTATTATTTGATTGGACTAGATCTGAAAAGTCGGTTTATGCTTGAGTATACTTGTGTTGGTTTGGAGGTGCTTTCGGTCGAGCCGAAGATCGCCGAGTGGCCAAAATGGGGTGCTGATAGAACTATGGCAAAGATTTTCCATTATGCCACTGCTAGCATTGTCTGAGATGATGGGCTCGAGGATGTTGAATATGTAAGGAACTTCTAGGAGTCTTTACGGTTAAAAGTTGTCAAGTTTTGGATACCCTGAAAGTTTTTATTTTTCTAAAAAAGATTTAAGCATGTTAAAAAAAACATTTCATAATCAAGATTCATTTATTTCAGATTTGTCCATTATATACTTGATATTCTATAAAGTACTTTAATAGGCTAATATCAAGGGATTCCTCCTGTAGGCTTTACCAAGGCCTTCAAAGTCTAGGCTCAGTTGGCCCTTTCCTCGTCAAATATAGCTAGATAGACAGAACTTTGAGTAAGGTAAGCTTAGTTTGATAGTGACTTTTTTGAGATTTTGATCAGATCTGTAGTTAATGATGGTAAATTGTTAATATGTTATCTGTTGCTTTACGGTTGGATTTCAGGTGGACCCTTTTGCTTAGTCTCCTTTGGAGAGGGATAACATCCCAGCCAATGAGTATGACGCTGATCGTTGAATTCTTTTAGACGAAGATTACCCTATAGATGTGTCCCTAGTCCTTTCCCAGGTTGCAAGCTTTTACTGCTGAGGTGGATAGTGATCATTTTCTCAACTGTCAAGTAATTGGAATGGGCCGAATCGTTTTGGGCGATTGACATGTTCTTGGAAGTTGGAGGGTTCTATTATGGCAATGCGTGGGACTGACAGAACTTTGCAAATGGTGAAGTCCTCTTTTGCATGGATGGTGATTGTTGTAACATGGCACGAAGGTAGTTGCTTAGAGGTAATGTTTTGCAGATGGATGGCGAGTTCTTTTTACTCTTCAAAATAGGGTAGGCCTCTTCCAATAACTAGGCTCATCCTTCCATAAGTTTGAATTAGGTGGGATGTTGGAGGGATTCCATGAATTCAGTGATGCTCTTTGACCTAGAAAAAGAAAAAGAAAAACATAATACAGTTAGCATGTGGAGTTGGAGGTTTTATGTGATGCATGTCCTATGGAGGTTCCTTCTTTAAGGGAATCTATGCATGATGCTAAGTCCATCTTGGAGATGGGGATTTGCCCCTGCATGTAATACAATACCTCTTCGGCATGGGCCTGTTGATGCTTCTTTGTTTAGACAATCACACCTCCATGGATAAAAAGAGATTTGGGCCTCCCTTAAAATATGATTCCATGCATGCCATAAACCCTTAGGGTTACGGGGAACCCTTAAGAGTTTAGGTAGGTTTGATTAGCATGAGATTGGATAGTCTCTTTCTCTCTACAATTGATTAAATGCATGAGAATGCAATGACTTGAGTTTCTTAAAACTTTTATCTTGGAATGGATACCGATACATGCACAGAATAGCCGCAAATACGCATAATAGCAGTAAATAAGTGATTTTTATAAGACCCCCTTTTTTGTCCTTGCTTTAGCCTTCCTTGTTCTTGGCCTTAGGACATGGAGGAGAAGAAAGAAGACACAAAACAAAAGAGAAGTTAGTGACTTGATTTGAAATTTTTTATGCAATGCATGCCCTAAGGGTGTCCCCACTTGAGAGGGAGACTAAATATGATGTATTTGGCTCACTTTTTGGAGATAGAGGGTTTGTCTCTGTATGCAGATACCTTACCATTGGTTGAGAACCTACATTCATTCATTCATCCATTTGCAAAAAGTAGAATAGTATATTGAACTTTAAGTTTAAGATACAACAAAATCAGAGTACATTTTAATAGAGGAAGAGGGAACATTTTCCTTGGGTCTTTTACCTATCTACTTTTATATTTAAAATCCTAAACTACTCTTGAGTGTTTGGATACACCTTCTTTGAGTTTGATGTTGAGGAGGTCATTAAGAGATCTTGTTGTTTGGAATGACTTGAAATAAATGCCATGAGCCCTTAGGGTTGCATGGGAACCCTTAGGATTTTGGCAAGTTCTATGCAAGGGAGAGTGAGCTTAGCGCCACTCTCTATAGGTTAATCATATGCATGAGAATGCAGTGACTTGAGTTACTTTGGAACTATTGTCTTGAAATGGAGTATTGAATGCATGTGCATGTATACAATAGTATAGAGAAAGAGAATGCATTTGTAAAGTAAATATGCATGCATAAGCATTATAACAATAGGAATAGACAAGGGATAAAGGAAAGTAAAGTACTCGCCCTTTCCTCCATGGTTTTGAAATTGGCGTGCGTGTCTTAAATCCAGCAAAGTTTCAGCTATGCATGGTTTCTACATGAGAATGAGATTGAGGGTTTACTAATGCTTCCTAAGAAGGCACGGTTCCTGGATCTTCAAACCTAGGCCCACTCCCCGACGTGGCGCCATTATCGGTTGGTGATCCAAGCAAAGAAACCATCGAAAGGTCATAGGCTAAGAAACTGACACAGCATCCACCCACAACCAATATACCATTTCCCTTTCTAATTAGAAGAGATGTAACCAAGTAAAGAATGCAAATATACAAATGCGAGTGCACGTGCAGTGTGTGTGTGTGTGAAATTTTAAAAAATGGCAGAAAGGGCCCAACAACTCCCATTCATCCTGTCCATTCCCTGCTATTCATTCATGACATACATGGCAGTTAATATGACATAAAATAAAATGTGAACAAAGGTCCACCTAGGAGTGGCGCCAGCCACTTAGGCAAGTTTAAGGCAGCGAGAAACGTATGTTTTGACCATTGGGACACAAAGCAAAAGATTTGGGCATCGACTACCATGTAATTTTTTGCTTGGCTCTACTAAGAGTAACTCTAAAAAGTTCAAGAATGATCCGGAAGGCTGGGGATGGATGAGAACCTCTAAAAGACTATACCGGAGGTAAATGGATTGAGAACCAGTGCCAGAATAGTCTAAAAAGGGTGATCGGCCCACTAAAGGCAAAACGATCATTTGAACCGAGAAAACACCGAAATGGATCTAGATTGACTTGTGAGAATGTTTGAAGTTTGGAAACACCATCGAGAATGTTCCAGGAGATTTTCGGCTTGATACTCAAAGCCGGTGTGGTTAGAAAAGGCGACCAGTTAACTAGGGGCAAAATGGTCATTTTGGATTGAGCTTATTGGAATAGACTCGTAATGGTTCGGAAAGGTGCTGGAAGGTCAGGAATACTATTAGAAGCATCCTTGAGAGGCTACCAATTTAATACCCAAAGCCAGTGTAGTTCCCGGAGTCAATCAGATGCTTAGGGGCAAAATGGTCATTTTGACCAAATAGTGTCAGAATCGATCCAAAACCTACTGGAAGGCTCTTGAACATGCCGAATTGTCTTTGGGATAATTTCAAAAAGGTGGACTTACTGCTTTGAAGATTTAGGTACTTTCTCGAGAAGCATGCCGAAAGGGCCCAAGGGGTAGTTTGGTCATTTTTTACTAGAGCGCACTAGCAGGCACTAATGTTGACCTGAATTTTGAGTGTTTTTATCACTCTGATGGTGTGTGATGAGTTGGTTTCCAAAGGTATCCCGTCCTTAGGTAAACGTGTCACAGCCAAGAAGAGTGTTTGATCCCGTGACATAGGGGTTTTGTTAGCAATTCCCAATGTTAACCTGTTTGTAAGTGTTTCCGCCACTCTGATGGTTGCAATGTATGTGAGTGTTTTCGTTTTCGTGACTCTGACGGTGAGCATTCATTCTAGAGACTGCCTAATCTCGAGAAGCTACTGGATGGTCTTATCGTCTCGGGGCCTTAGATACTTTCCCAATTGACGTATCAAATAATGGACATGCTACATTGGCAAGCTAGCAAGTGCCAAAAGTGAATTGCTCTACCATCTCAGGGACTTGAGTTCTCTCCCGGTCGACAGGTTTCAAGGGACTTATCATTTTGAGGAGTTTTCTCGGTAAACGTGTCAAACTAGATGGTCTTACCGTTTGAGGGATTAACTTTCTCAAAAGACGTGCCAGATTGAGTTTGGTTGGTCTAGATTGAAATTGGAACCGAAATTGAAGTTGAAATAGGGACTTTCTGTCTTTAAGAAGATGTGCCAACTGAAATTGGACCCAGTAATAACCTAATGGTATTTTGGTCGTTTTGCCTCTATTGGGCCTAGTGGGTCCGCGACGCGATTAATTGACTGGGTTAAGTTTGGAAAGCTAGCTTAGACTTGAATGTGCCTGTGTCGATTTGAATGTGAGTCCGATCAAGTCGGAGATTGCCAAACGGGCAAAAATAGGGTGCTTACCAATATATTACTAGGCAGATGCCCACTGGAGGGTGAGGGGTTCAAGTTCTTGTGATAGCTTCTTCGGCGGTTTGGATTTCTAACGTATTGTTGAGCCCGCCGTAGTTCCTCTCGTCTTCTCTAACGGTTATCATTAGGGACTCGTATCTCTAATCTTATCAGACGTCCTCCTGGACTTCATGTTAAACTATCTCAGTAATCTGACAAGTGAGTATTCTCGTGACTGAGAAAATCTCAGTTGTCTTCAATTTCCCTATTGGTGGGCTCAACTCTTCCTCTAAGAAAGTTAGTACTCATCACTATTTGACCTTCCTACAAACGGTGCCAATTGTAAATGGAATTTTTAGAAAAGTCTAATTTAATGTGCAAATCAAATTGACGAGCACGAACAATCTGTAAGAGAATCAGACAATGAGAATGCGTCGACCCTCTATTTGGTTGATGGCATTTCGATAATTAAGTTAGCAAGCTTCATCACAATGAATTGAATAAAGAACTCTAAAATTAAACTCAAATGAACATACCTTGGCTTTTTAGTACATGGGGTATTTATAGTTTTTGAAATCCCATATTCCCTTTGGGAATTGTACTCAATCTCCTTCTAGAAGTCAATTTATCCTTCGATGTCCTAGTCCATTAAGGAATAGGACTCGTGTCTGCTGGACCCACTAGTCTTTATAGATTTTGCACCATAATCCTTGAGCCAGTCCCCTTGGTAATTAACCCAGGATCGTTACAGGCCCAACCTGCTAGGTCGGCAGTATTGGGCCGACCTTTCGGGGCTAGACATCTTCAGTTTTAGGCTTGGCTCTCATTAGGCCCACAGTGGCGATCATAGAAAAAGGCATTCCCTTCTCAGTCTCTTCCATCCTATAGTCATCTGAGGAAACTAACTCTAGGCCAACTTGGTCAACGATCAAATATCTAGCCTTAAAGGCAGCAATAGCCACCAGAGTACCCACAAGCTTCTTGAGATGAGCCGCCATCAGAGGACGTCCACTTAATTGAAAAGGTAGAATAACAGAGGGCAAGCATGGAAGAACTTGCAGTGGTAGGGGCAAGACTGATCTGTCTCAACCGAAACCTCAAGCCAAGCAAAAATGGTGAGGATGTGGCAGGAGCCGATCTTTTTATAACAGATACTGCAGTCCTTCGAAGCCCTTTAATTACAAGGCCAATGTAAGGTGGCCATGGGGTGTGTAAATCCTTGAAGCAACGGGAGATGAAAGGACGAATCATAAATACAAAGCTCAGCCCTTGTCCCCTAATTAATTCAAAAGGGGCACAATAGCTGGGGGCAATTGTGGGCCTAATGAGAGCCAAGCCCAAAACTGAAGATGTCTAGCCCAGGAAGGTCAACCCAATACTGTCGACCTAGCAGGCCGAGCCTGTGCCGACCCTAGGCCAATTCCCAATTATCAGAGAGTTTTAATTGGTTTACATTTGTTGCAAATATGTTGATTTGTATTTGTTTAAAATCAATATTTATATGTTTTGTTTGTTAAAAGTGTTCTGTTGAATATTACAATGATACAGTACCCTGAAACAGGACGAATGTCGTATATTCAAAATTTTAAAATTGGGCCTATTATGTAATTCCAAAAAGTTTTGGACCTCTTACTGTATTTTTAAAAACTATTGGGAAGGACAGTGTAATTTTATAGAGTTTTGTAAGCTCATAAATTACAGGGGTACAATTTGTAATTACATAAAGTTTGGGGTTATTTTGTAATTTTTGAAAATTTGTGGATGCACTGTAATTTCAGAATTTTTCTAGAATTGTGTTTTTGTTGGAATTACGTCTATTTTACATCATATGAAGTGTTTTTCATATTTGATTGTAGTATACTTGTAGATGGTGGATTCATGCGAATCTTGGTCTTTGGTAACTCCTTCGGGGAATCACGGCTCATATCGAGCATTGATTGGCACGGGTGGAACAGTGACTGCAATAAAAAAAAGTGGGTCATAATTGGGTTAATAGTCCCTAGAATGCAGATCCTTCTATTTGCAAAATTGAAGTGAAGTTCCATATAATTGGTCAACATGAAGTTCCCCACAAATGACCACAGCCGGTTTTGCCATTGAAATCCACTGGACCCAGCCAATATAAATATAGAAATGGCCCCATCATTAGATACACGACTAGTAAAAGTGTTCCGTATTTGGCTTTCTTTAAAAAACAGTTGATATCTTGGAGTCCTATTGGCAAGCCTAAGGTGCAATCTTATCATGTTCCACATGAAGTTAATTAACCTATTGGGCATCTTAGCATTCTAGAAAATGCAAGGAAAAGAACTTAAGATGTGGTTAAGGGATCTTCGTCTAAGGAATCTTCATTCTTTGAGTTATTTGAATGCTTTGGATATCCTGCAAGTTTTCTTTGTCTGAAAAAGATTTTAGCATGACAAATAAAGCATTTCATGATCAAGAGTCATTTATTTCAGATTAGCCCGTTATATACTTGATATTTACATTTTGACAAGTTAAAATCAAGAGGTTCCTCATGTGGGCTTTACCAAGGCCTCTAGGGTCTGGGACTTTGATAGATGGTTTGATCGACCAATTGCTTATCTTGATCCTGCTAGATTGATGGATACTTGAGGAAGGTGGACCGGTATAAGAGGACCAATGCCCAAGATTAAGATATCCTCTTCATGGACCAAGCTTTGATAACAATTCTTTTGAACGGATTGTTAGTCAATGATTTAGGTCAGAATGGTAGTCTACTGGTTCTTTCGAATGAGGACTGCTCTGTACCCGTGCCCCTAGTTCTTTCTTGGGTTGGCACTTTCTATCAAGTAGCTAGGATGGGCTGGATTTTTCAGATAGCATGTTGTCGAAGCTTTGTAGATCGTGACACGGCACTGAGGTTACTTCTTTAAGAGGCAACACTTTGCTGATAGAAGGTTAATCCCTTTTGGAGGTTGGGCTTTTTCCAATGAATGGACTCATCCTTTCATGAGTTTTGAACTAGATGTGATGCGGAAGGGTCTCATAGGTTTGGTTGTACTCTGGAGCTTGAAAAAATAAAAAGAAAAGGAAAATGTAATTAGCATGTGGAGTTGAAGGTTTTATGCAATGCATGCCTTATGAAGGTCCCTTTTTTTTTTTTAGGGAATCTAGGCATGATGTTGAGTCCATCTTGGAGGTGGGGTTTTGCCCCTATTATGCAATACCATGCCTCTTTGGCATAGGACGATTGATGATTCTTTTTTTGGGCAATCCTGCCTCTATGGACAGAGAGATATTTGGACAGAGAGATATTTGGGCTCCTCTTAAGACATGGTTCTATGCATGCCATGAATCCTTAGGGTGGAGGACTTAAGAGTTTTGTAGGTTCGATTAACAAGAGATTGGATTACTCCTTTCTCTCTACCGTTGATTAAATGCATGAGGATTTAATGACTTGAGTTTCTTGAAACTCTTATCCTAGAATAGATATGAATTCATGAGCATAATGGAAGTGAATATACGAGCAGCATAATAACAGTAAATGAATACAGTAAATGAATGGTTTAGAAGACCCCCTTGTTATCTTGCTTCTGCCTTTAGTTTTCTTGGTATTTGGAGAAGAGGGGGGAGGATAAGAGACAAGAAACAAAAGATAAGTTAATGTCTTGATTTGAAAATTTTTATGCAATATATGTCCTAGGAGTGCCCCTGCTCTTTGAGGGGAAGACTAAGCGTAATTTTTTTTTTTTTTTTTTGGGCTCACTTTTTGGAGATAGGGGGCTACTCCTATATGCAAATACCATACCTGTGTCTAGAATCATTTATACATACATTCATGGAAATAAAGAAAAGATAGTAACCTATTCATTGAATTTGAGCTTGAGTACATGCAATTGAAGTACATTGTAATAGGGGGAGGGGCAACATTTTCCTTGGGACGTCCGCCTATCTATTTTTACATTTGAAATCCTAAACTACTCTTGAGTCTTTAGATTTGCCTTCTTTGAGTTTGATGCTGAGGAGGTCATTGAAAGACCTTACTTTTTAGTTACCCCTTGTCTTCTTGGCAACCCTATCTCTATGAGCATAGAGGAATTCGGGCCCCTCTTCATAGAATGACTTGAAATGCATGCCATGAATCTTTAGGGTTACATGGGAACCCTTAGAATTTTGGTAGGTTTTATGAAAAGGAGAATGATCTTGGTTTCACTCTCTAAGGGTTGATCATATGCATGAGAATGTAGCGACTTGAGTAACATTGGAACTCTTATCTCAAAATGGAGTATTGAATGCATGTACATGTATGCCAAGAGTATAAGGAGAGAGAGAATGCAATTGTAAAGTAAATATGTATGCATGAGAATTACACAAGCATTATAACTGTAAAAATAGACAAGAATAAAGAAAAGTAAAGTAGTCGCCCTTTCCTCCATAGTTTTAAAATTGATGTGTCTTAAATCCAGCAGAGGTTTAGTTATACAGGGTTTCTACATGAGCATGAGGTTGAGGGTTTACTAATGCTTCCTAAGAAGGCTCAATTCCCAGATCTTCAAACCTAGGCCTACTCCCCGAGGTGGTGCCATTATTGGTTGGTGATCTGAGCGGGTGAACCATTATGAGGCTGTAGGCTAAAAAACTGACATAACATCTGCCACAACCAAAGTACCATCCTCCTTCTAACTAGAAGGATAGTAATCACGTAATAATGTAAGTGAGTGTGCAATGTGTGTTTGAATTTTAAAAAGTACAGGAAAGGGCCCAACAACTCCCATCCATCTTGTCATTTATGGCAATTTATATAAATGATAAAACTAAATGTGAACATGGTCCACCTACAAAATAAAATGCAAAAAGTCAGTACTTTAATGACAAATTTAATGCAAGATGAATTCAATGCAAATGATGACATTTTTTTTAAAATAACTTTGAAAATTTTGAAGTGGATAGGATTGGACAAATTAATTGAAGATTTTAGGTGAGTGAAGGGTAGAAGGACATGATATTGGCCTAACCCTCTACGCATCCCTAGCGGAGTTGCCAACTGTCACGCCCTGATTTTTTCGCATTCGAAAATAGTAAAAAAAATGTACGGTACTCTCTCGTTAGAACTTACCCTCCTAGAAGGATGAGTGCGACTAAGTTTGAGTTGGAAATTGATTTGAATAAGGGCTTTTGAAAAAAGGTTTAGAGTTGCCACCTAACTTTGTTAAGGTGAGCTAGGTCACCTAAAACTAAGTGCAATCCGAAGGTTAAACTTAGAGTTTTTGAAAAAGGTTTTGAAAACTTCATCAAGAGAGGATTTTTTTTTTTTTTTTTTTTTTTAGAGAAAACTAGTTGTTTGGCAACCTTTGAAAAAATCTAAGCCCTTTTGAAAAATGACTCCGGTTTTGGTCTTTCAAAAACAATGATATATGTTCCGAGGGTTAGTTACATATAGAGAAGATACACTAGGCTATTACCCTATCCCGCCCGTACGGTATCTACATGTCTTTCTACCCTAGGTTAACGCAATTAGAATCTTTAATTATTCAATGTCCAATTATATCCACTTTAAAAAGAATTTTAGAAAAAGGTTTAATATGATACATGACACACAAGTGCAAGAAAGGATTTGATTTTGAAAATAGATTTGACAAGGGGATTCGAAGTTTAAAAAAGAGTTGTGGGAATTGAAATATTGAAAAAAGTTGTGACTGCACCCATGAGGGTTGCCTGCGTGTCCCTTTGTTGGGAATCAGGTCAGTCATAGTTCAAACTCAGGGTCCGATTGAAAAAAATAGACACTTTGTGGTCGTTTTTTATTTGAAAAGATGCTTTGAGGCCTTTGAAAAGTTTGACTTGAAGAGGGTTGGATTTTAATTTTGATTTGAAATCGACTTTGAAGTAGAACTTGGACTTATTTTGAAAATATTGAATTGAACTTTGAAATCATCTTGACATGAATTGGAGTTTGAAAACCATATTGGTTTAGAAAAGAGTTAAAGCTCCCTAATTTAGAGTTAGTGTTGAACTAGGGTTTTGGCCTTCTAAAGTTTATGCAACCTAGGGTTGAAACATACACTTGAAATAGAAAGGTTTGATTTTAGAAAGTTTTAAATTGGGAAAGAATTAATTTTGGAAAGTCCCAAATTAGAAAAGTTTCAAATAAGGAAAGCTCTATTTAAGGAAAATTTCTCTTTTAGGAAAGACTTGATTTTGGAAATTTTTGATTTAGAAAGATTTGAACTTAGAAAATTTTAAAATTTGGATATAAGATTTGAAAGTTTGAAATTAGGAAAGTTGGGATTTAGAATTTTGAGTTTGAAAAGGTTTGACCTAGGTTTGAGGAAACTAGGGATCTAAGCAATCTTAGGACATAAAGTTTATGCAATGCACTTGAATTTGAAAAGATTGGATTTCAATTTAAAAAGAAAAGTTTCGCTTTTGAAAACTTTTGAAGAAGGAAGTTTTTGAAATCTAGAAATATTGAAATTAGGAAAGATTTGATTTCTATTTCCTAAAGTAAAAGATTGAATTTTATTTCCAAAAATAGAGGATTTGATTTAGTTTCCAAAATTGGATGATTTGATTTGGTTTCCTATTGGACAAGGTTTGATTCGACTTGAAATTCGAAGGCTTTAGTTTTTGAAATCTTGAATTTGGAAATCTACAATTTTATATAGAAAAATGTTTGGGAAAGTTGTGGTTTGATGCAACTAGAAAGTCATGATTTTGTGAGCTATTTAGGGTTTCCTAACATGGACTCTAAGGTTTTGACTTTGATTTCAAGACAAAGAGTCTTGGGAAAGTAAATATTTGAAAAGATTTTTTAGGAAGTAGATTTGTAAAAGCTATTTTAGAAAGATTTTAATCTAGACTTTGGGAAGTCTCTTAAATAACTCGCTTTCCTAAAATGATTCTAACCATGAAAAGATTAGAACCATTCTAGGGTTATGATTTTGATAACAACTAGGGTTTGAAATGTGGACCATAATGATCAAATTGAATGTAACACTTTTCTAAAACAACCCTAACCATGGAGTAGTTAGAATCATCTTAGGAGTTGTGATTTATTGAAAAACAATTTAGGGTTTGAATCCAAATTTTGGACCTTGATGATCACATTGAATGTAACACTTTCCTAAAACAACCCTAGCCATGAAATGGCTAGAATTTCTTAGGATTGTGATTTATTAAAAAACTATTTAAAAGAAGGATGGTTTTGAATGCAAGTTTTGAAAAAGGACTTTGATTGAAATTTGAAAACAACTTTGTATGCAATATTGAATGCAATGCATGAATATGACAACCATAATGCAATAGGGATGTGAACTTACAAGGTTAGGCTTCACCACATAATCAAGGGGTTCGGACCCACACAGTCTTAGATTGAACTTGAAGAAAGCCCCCAGCATGGTGACCTTCAAAAATTCTTCCTAGGCATGAAACAGGAAGTCCCTTGTTTCAAGCATACAAGAAGAGGAGGTAAAAGATGGGGATTAAAATAGAAGGGAACACTTGTGGGTTGACAGAGAGAAAAGAGAGAGGGGATTTTATAAACTAAATCAAAAATCTACCTTGTCTCCTTTTTTACTTTGATTGTTTGTTTGCTTTGTTTGATTCATCTTGAAAGCTTTGAATACACTTGAACTTCAATGGATGTTTGTAGGCTTGTATTTGAGTGTATAAAGGCTAGAGTTTATGTGTATGGAGTGTAGAGAGGCTAGGGCTTGAAGGAGACATGAGAAAACTAGGGTTAAGGCCTGTTTTTAATGAGGCAACATTTCTGGTTTGAATTTGTGGATCCTTTCTTGCGCAGAGGGTGGTCTATATTTATAGGCAATTGAATTGACACTGCCGCCTATTGCAATGACTTCATGCTTAATTCTCTAATGGCGCCATTACTAGTGGCACCAGGCACTTGATTTTGCCTAGTGACACTACTAGTGGTGCCACCCCCTTAGAAAAGTTGTTAAGTCGGCAAGAAACAGATCTTCTAACCTTGAGACGTAAGGTAGAAGATTTAGGCGCCTATCCTAGTGACTAACACGCAATTTTTGGCCTAGCTTCACTAGAAGTGACTTTAAAAAGTCTGGGAATGATCCAAAAAACTTGGTTGGACAAGAAGCTCTAGAAGAGTGTCTCAAAGGTAGCTAGCTTGAGAACCAATACCAGAATAGTTAAAAAGAGGGACCAGCCCACCAGCGGCAAAACAGTCATTTGAACTAAGGGAACACCAGGATCAACCCAAAGTGATCCAAGAGAAGGCTTGAAGGTTGGAAACAGTATCGAGAGTGTTCCGAGGAATTTTCAGTTTGATACCTAGAGCTGGTGTGGTTTGGAAAAGGCGACCGGTCCATCAAAGGCAAAACGGTCATTTTGCACAGGGGAATAGACTCGGAATGGTCTAAGAAGGTATTAGAAGATTGAGAATACTGTTAAAAGCAACCCTAGAAGATAATCGGTTTAATACCTAGAGCCGGTGTGGTTTCCGAAGGCAATTGAATGCCAGTCTCAGAATTTATCTGAAATGGACTAAAAGGCACTTGAACGTGCCGGATAATCTTTGGGACAATCCTAGAATGGTGGAATTACCGCTCTAAGGTCTTCAGTACTTTCTCAAAAAGTGTGCCAGTAGGACCCAAGGGGCAGTTTAGTTATTTTTCATCAGAGTGGGCTAGCAGGCATTGGTGTTAACCTGGGTTTTGAGTGTTTTTGCCACTCTGACGGTGTATGACGAGTTGGTTTCCAAAGGTATCTCATCCTTTAATAAAGATGCCACGACCAAGAGGCGAGTTCAGTCCCGTGATAATGGAGAGTTTGTTGGCATTCCCAATGTTGACCTGTTCAATAGTGTTTCTGCCACTCTGACGGTTGCGATGTTTGTGAGTGTTTCTACCAGTCTGACAGTGTGTATTAATTTCAAAGACTTCCTGATCTTGAGAAGTTACTAAATGGTCTTATCGTCTTAAGGCCTTATGTACTTTCCCGATCGATGTGCCGGATAGAGGACATTCTACATTGGCGGGCTAGCAGGCACCAGAAGTGAACCGCTTTACTATCTTGGGGACTTGGGTTCTGTCCCAGTCGATAGGTTTGACAGGACTTACCATTCTAAGGAGTTTCTTGATAAATGTGTCAAATTGAATTTAATTGGTCTAGACTGGAACTGGAATTGAGGTTAAAATATGGACTTACCATCTTGAAGGAAGACGTGTCAACTGGAATTGGACCGAACTATGGCTCAAGGACATTTTGGTCACTTTGCCTTTATTGGGCCTGGCAGGCCCGTGAAGCGGTTGATTATCTAGATTGAGTCTGGAAAACCGGTTTGGACTTGAATATGTCTTTGTCGATTTGAATGTAAGTCCGGTCAGGCCGGAGATTACCGAGTGAACAAAAATGAAATGCTTACATACATCTAGATTTGCAAAACATGTTAATTGAATTTTGAGAATTCTACGTTATGTTTATTTTTTGTAATAATTGGTAATAAGGTTGCATCATGTATATGAGGCTTTCCATTCTCTATGTTTGGAAAACTTAAAAGGAACTTTTGGTTAGTAGTTTACAATTTGTACATAGAAATAGTTCATTACTATTACTTTGGTTTTCCAAAGCATTAATATGGCCTGTGTGGGTTTTTTGTTTCAAGTCATTTATGTGAGATTTTTGTGAAGTCTTAGTTGGCTGCAACGTGCTTCCAATGTTTTGAAAGTAGCACTAAATCTTTAGAATTAATATGTTTGTGACTTAAAATTTGTTCAAACTAAAGCAGGTAAAACGTACTTTATTACTTTCATTAATGATTGCACTCGATATTGTTATGTATATCTGCTAAGGAGCAAAGATGAAGTATTAGAAATGTTTATACATTACAAGAATGAAGTTGAGAACCAACTTAGTAAGAAGATTAAGGTGTTCAGAAGTGATAGAAGTGGTAAATATGAAGTACCTTTTGCTCAATTATGTTCTGAACATGGTGTTATTCACCAAACTACTGCACCTTATTCACCACAACAAAATGGGATTGCTGAACGTAAGAATCGAACTCTCAAATAGATGATGAATGCTATGTTGATAAGTTCTAGATTACCCAGAATTTATGGAGGAAAACATTGCTTTCCGCGAATTATGTTATCAACAAGATACCCCACAAAGAAACTTAGTAAAAACACCTTATGAATTATGGAAATGTCGACAACCTTCTTATAAATTCTTAAAAGTGTGGGGATATTTAGCTAAGGTGGAAGTTCCAATCCCTAAAAGGGTTAAAATAGGACATAAAACCATTGATTGTATATTCATAGGCTATGGTAAAAATAGTAGTGCATATCGGTTTCTTGTTCATAAGTTTGAGATTTCTGACATACATGTTAACACCATTATAGAGTCTAGGAATGCATCATTCTTTGAGAATATATTTCCTTGTAAACCTGCATAAGAATCTAGTTTACTTAAAAGAACTTATGATTTGGTAGTTGATCAAGACCAAGAGTCTGTGGATAAAGGCAATAAGGATGAACCTAGAAGTAGTAAAAGGGCAAGGACTTCAACGTCTTTTGGTCTTGATTTTCTAACATTTTTGTTAGAAAATGAGCCTCAAAATTTCAAGGAAGCAATGTCCTCTCCTGCAGCTCCTTTATGGAAAGAGACTATTAATAGTGAAATTAAATCCATTTCGTAAAATCATACTTGGGAACTAGTGGATCTTCCACTTAATAATAAATCTTTAGGGTATAAGTGAATCGTCAAGAGGAAGATGAAAGCTGATAGATCAAACGATAAGTATAAGGCTACACTAATTGTCAAATGCTACAAGCAAACAAAAGGAGTGGATTACTTTGATACATATTCACTAGTTACAAGAATAACATCTATTCGTATGATAATAGCTTTTGTTACGCTATATAATCTTGAGATACACCAAATGGATGTTAAAACTGCACTCTTGAATGGTGAATTAAATGAGGAAATTTACATGAAACAATCTGAAGGATTTTTGGTTCCAAGAAAAGAGGATAAGATATGCAAGCATGTCAAGTCCTTTTATGGATTAAATCAAGCACTTAAGCAATGCAGAAGAAATTTGATAATTTAATGATATCAAATGGATTTTGAATTAACGAATGTGGTAAGTGTGTCTATGTGAGAAACACTTCAAGTGGATATGCCATTGTTTGTCTCTTTGTAGATGATATGTCGTAACATGTAGTGATATTGATATCATTAAAGCTATTAAGAGAATGTTGGCTAGTAAGTTCAATATGAAACATCTTGGTGTTGCAGATGGTGTACTTGGCATCAAGATTACAAGAACTTCTGAAGGATATTCGTTGTCACAAATACGTTATATTGAAAAGATACTTAACAAGTTTGAGAACAATATAACCAAAACATTTGTAGACATGACTCTTCATCTAACAAAGAATACTAGAGATTGCATATCTCAATTGGAGTATTCTCGAATCATAGGTAGTTTAATGTATATATATCATGAACTGCACTCATCCGGATATCGCATACTTGGTGAGTCAACTGAGTAGATATATAAGTAACCAAAGAGTAGATCACTGGAAGGCAATACTTAGGGTTCTTATATATCTAAGATATACCTTGAACTATGGACTACACTACAAGCGATATCTAGCTGTACTTCAAGGGTATAGTGATACTAATTGGATATCTGACATAAAAGGCTCCAAATCCACTAGTGGACATGTCTTTACTCTTGGGGGGACTGCTGGAACTTGAAAATCCACTAAACAAAAGTTTATAGCTAGATCCATGTTGGAATCTGAGTTCATTGTTTTAGATAAAGCAAGGGAAGAAGCAAAGTGACTTCGTAATTTTTTAGAGGATATTCCTATGTGGTCAAAATCTATGTCCGCTATTTGCATACATTGTGATAGTCAATAAGCAATAAGAAGGGCACAGAATAATGTGTATAATGGCAAATCTCAACGTATCCGTCGTAGACACAACACTGTGAAGCAATTGCTATCAAATAGTATAATATCTATTGACTATGTGAAGTCAAAAGACAATATTGCGGATCCGCTTACCAAAAGCTTGACACGTGATCAAGTAGCTTGTTTATCGAGGGGAATGCATTTAACACCTATAAATTAAGAGTCATCATAATGGAACCCAATCTAGTTGATTGGAGATCCCAAGATCTAGGTTCAAAAGGACAACTGAATTGTGAGTGACTCAATCAAAATCACTAAGGATGTAATTCCTACTACCCATTTCTGTGATAAAATAATGATAACCTGTAGCATGTATCAGGATAACATACGATGTTAATGATTCTTATATCTTGAACATCCAAGTGGAGCATGGCAGGATAATCTTAATAAGAAATCATTAGTGTGAAGGGCCGCTTCTATGAGAATGCAAAGGCTACATTCTCTAGAGGACTCATGAAATAACTAGGAATTATTCAGGGCCAAAATGAACACAACCATGAAAACTGACTGTGTTCACAAAGAAACTATGTGAGTACTATCGTCTTGGTTTATACAAATAGCTAAACAATACAAGAGATCACATTCACTGATTAGCTAATGAATCCGATGGTGTTTCACTAGGGAATGTTCAAGGCCAAAAGTTACCTCACCTAATCCGGTAACTTTCCACTGTACTCTCGTTCATGTCTTTTCATTCATATGGTGGATTGTTAAAAAAATAATAATAAACTACTTAGTTTATTTAATTTTGAATGAATAGGTGTTTAGTTGTGACCATTGGAAGACACCTTTTGAATGGTGACTTTTGGGAGCAGATACTTTATTATATATATATATATATATATTACCCTCTAGAGTTCTGCACAAAAAAAAAAAAGTTCAGATTTTCATTGCATGGGAGAGGGTCCTACACTATTTTGATTCGTAAGGCATATAGATTGGAGTGCATCTTCTGTGTGTGGGAGATTGTTATTCTTGAGAGACAGACATCCACCTCTATGGGGGACGAATTTGTCTTAAAGACATAGAGTCCAACTCTAGTCTCGATCAATATATTCTGTTCCTTCTTCTCTGGTATTCTGTAAATCGGTTAGCATTTAATTTTTTAACAGTTTATATACATTATCTTTATTCATCCTGATACTGGTTTATATTGAATGTGATTCTGTTTTGGATTGTATTCTGAATTGGTTGTATATTTGAATTCTGTAATTTTGCAATGTATATTTATTCAATGTTATTATGAAATCTGATTATCATAGTGACATAAATATTCTCAAACACATAGTTATATAATTATCCTAACAGACACAACATGTGATTCGAAACAACATTTGCTGCAAACATTTGTGGCCTTATCGAGGAGATATGTTGAAATTATTCTGAAGGACTAGAAAAAATTTGTGTAAACCAATTTGAGCAAATTGCTTGTAAAGATTTTTGTAGACCCATTTTTGACTTTTCAAACTAGATGATGATTCCACGTGCCACTTTGAAAATGGCTAGAAATAAAAAAAATAAACATAAATAGAGGGTAAGCAAGGTGAGTTCAAGTCCCTAACTAGCTACTTCTTGTCGGTTGTACGCTTACTAAGCTCCGCCTAATTGTAATATGGAATTGCTTTGCTCCTTCAATAAAAGTGGTATTGTTGCCTTCGAATTGTGATTCTTGTCTCCGGTTGTTGCTTTCAATCGCGCATTAGGGTGTTGCTTTATTAATTGCTCACTTGTGCACCTTTGGGTGTGTGTTGGCTTGCTTACAAGGTGTCCCTTTGTCTTGCTTGATTAGTGCCGCCCAAGACAAGCACCGCACGACCTACCTAGCACACTACTGCATCGGTCTATGACACTAAGCACATAACTCAGGCATGCCCTCAAACAGCAAGGGAATTATGGTCAAAAGGAACTATGCCCATATACTTTGGATAACTCCGAACTAGGTAGTCATATAAAGTTTTTCAAAGACTAGCATCTGTACACTATTGGTTCCAAAGACCAGCATTCTTCTTTTAAGGCTACATTGGATAGACAGATTTGAAATTAATGGATTTGGCGTTCTAATTTGCAAATGCATGTGGGAATTAGTCAATAGAGTTGGATTAGAGTCCTAACTGGAATGCTTGTAGTTAATATATTTTGTACAGCTAGAATAATTGCTATAAGGGATTTGAAATTCACTGATAACAAGTCATTCAAATACTTACATTTATTTGAGGATATGTTAAATGTAAATTTTCAAATATAAATTGAAAGCTTATTCCTTTGATAAATAAACTCAAATTCGTTGATTTCGAATACATGAATACATTTTGCTAGACTATAAATGAAATCAGCCATGTAATTGACAATGCCAAGAAATTGTTGGACTTGGTTTAAGAGTGAGATTCACACCTGGGAAATTCTCAGGTTGACTCACAATATGCGGTTTAAGTTGGAATTGGCCACTGGAAATGTGCATCCCAAGAAAACTAACTTCTATTTTTTCAATTATCAATTTCTGTTTTGAGTATAATCCTATAATGTTAAACCAGGCAATGGAAGTTGGTGGGAAGAGAAACTTGAGAATCAATATCTGGAGATAATAGAAAGACGTCATCAATATAAATCTAGCCACATGACAACATAGGTTCAAAAATTCTGAGCATAGCCCTTTTTGTAACAAAGGCGGAGCAGTGTCTTAAGCTTAAAGGCATCACATCCAAGTTGCTGAGAAACCCGCATTGAGATCAAATTTCGAAAGAACATATAAAAATTTGAGCTCGAGGCAAATGTTGAAATAACACTTTTCCCCTTGGAATAAGGAATTTATCTTCCGATAATTTGTTACCAATTTGAGGTTGGATCTTACTTGCTCTGGCAATCTTATTGGCATAAAAAGCTTCACAAGGCCAGCCATTGACAAGCAATTGATTCAATAAAGGCCTAGTACTTCTCCAATTGATCAAATTTCTATAGGGGCAACCAACTGATAATGATCTGGATTCCTTCCCTTATGACTGGCTTTGGCAGGTTTTATATCCTCTTTCTTTTTTTTTAAAAGACATAGGAATGAAGAATTCATAATATTTCCAATGAGGTTAATATGAAAAATAGTACCAAAAGGGTATTTTGGAACTATGGATGAAGTTCTCAATCATACAGGGTTAAAATAATTCACAGGCAAAAGCCTTCATCTAAAATGGTAGGCTATGGAAGAGATATTGTTGGAAGTTTCTCATTCACAGGATCAATCTAGTGGCCCCGATGTGTTGAATGAGAAAATTCTGTCAGAAGAAACCAGTGGAACCTGGCAATCCAGTGAGAGACAAGTAGCTGTTTATGCTTGCAAGGTTCCAAGAGGCTAAAGCAAGGCAGCAGCTCCCATCAGAGCGGGTTTCTTCGACTTCTAAAGCCTTCTGGTTATATCAACTCAAAGACAACGGGAGAAAATCCACATTTAATTTGTTCCATCAGAAATCCCCAGGGATAAACACAGGAAGCTGATTAGAGGTTGAATCCCTTTTAAATCTGGACTCCCGAGGCAAGTTCAGTGCCACCATATCTTGGCCCTGTCTCAAAGGTGAATTCTCATTTCTCAATCCATCCCTAACCGGTAGACTCAATAGTGGGCCACCAAAGAAAATAGACTCCCCCGTGTATGTCAGCTTCTCTGACTGCTCTAACGGTGTCTTTATGACAGATGGGTAGCGCTCTCGAGGCAGAGCAGCTGGCCTTCTATTGGAACTCCCTATTTCTGCATTATGGTTCGGCACTATTGTCTGCAAAGATGATCTGTTCTGTGCTTCCGAAGCTGATACAGGGACTGAAACATACCTTCCAGCTTCTTGGTTCCAAACAACAGACGTCCTTTTAACATCTCTCAGGAGATTAGTAGCTGGAGCAGGAGCTGAGTGCAATAATGAATCACTAGCACTACTACCCCTTTGCATCATCGTTTCATCAAATCCGACAGAAGCATGGGTCATTGGGTTGTTAATGCTAGGGAAACCAGCCCTTGAAGTTAGGGGCCGATCTTGGACAAAGCCAGGTTTTGAACTAGCTGCACCAAAATGGTTCAAACCATGTGACTGAGGGAGCGGGCTTAGCGTAACCGACTCGTGAACATGACTTGGACTGCTGAAGCTACTGACGCTTTGAGTGCCAGTTTCATATTCATCCCGGCTACCATGACTTGGACCAAAAGAGTTTCTCAAAGGAGAGAGTCTAAATTCATTCTTGGTGTCTTGAATTCCTCCCATGTCAGTGCTCACACTGCTTCTGACACTTAGGTTACCACTAGAGCTCAGTTCAGGATCTGGCATACGACGGTTATCAACAGGCCGTAGTACAGATGACGATGCCCTGGCTTTTTCTGCTGCTCTCACGGCGTCAATTGAATCTAATTTTGCAAGCTTCCAGGCACTAATCCGAACAGGCCTTTTAGGTACCTTGTTTCCAGCTGCATCTGGATCAACTGTTGATGGGACCATTCCAGGTTCCAAGTGAGGTACAACTTCTTCCTGATATAGCCAGATCCAAAACAAGAATGTTCATCCCTCAATCAAGTACAAATTTCTTTTTTTCTTTGTTAGCACAATTACTCATATGAATAAAAGGGAAGGCGGAAAAGAGTCGGTGGCTCATGAACCCATAGCTGATGCTTGCTTGCCAATACAGCATTCAACAACAAAAATTATAAGGCCAGTTAAATTATCACAGGAGAGAGAGAGAGAGAACGAGAGAGAGAGAGAGAGAGAGAGTTGTAGCAACAAATACAGCAAGAATTTGAGAATAAATAGAGAAGAAAAAAAGATTAACAAGAATAAAATTAAATAAGGGAAAAGCATCGCAAGCCAAGAAAATTAGCATATGACTGCACCTGATTTTTTATTTTTCATTTTTTTATAAGTACATATGCATCTGAAATTCTCCTACAGCAAATGAACATTTCATATATGTTAAGATACCGTGATAACAACCTAATAGCTTAAGCTTTGGACAAATTGACGAACTAAAATGTCATTAGTCCTCAGGTTCCAAGAAGTCCTGGGTTCAAGTCTCGTGGTAGACATTTGTCCTCCAATTATGTTTGTGCACTGTGTTGTGTGTTTGTGCACCTTGTTTAGTTGAGTTTGTGTTCATTTGTTTGCCGCTCCACGTGGACTAGGTCATATATGAGGGAGGTTTTAAGATAGCTTGATACAAACTGTCCTAATTTCCTAACAGCTTACGCTTTTGGGACAACTGGTGATCTAACGATAACTATATGATAAAATAGGCAACAGAAAGTTGATGAAACAAATTTGGGATAATTAGAAATTGAACTTATCGAGTAAAATGCTGAAAAGAAGTCGTGATAACACCCAAATAGTAAGATAATATTTGTTTAGCAGTAAGAAACTAGGTATCTGATTTTGTATTTCTATACATGTACACTAGTTTTAAGCCCATGCGATGTGTGGATTTATTTTCTATATTTTAGGTTTATTAGTTTTACTAAAGATAGTGATTTTATATAGAGAAATGACATATAAATGTTTTGTTATATTTTTCAATATCTATAATCAAATGAATCGTTTCCATAAATGGTGATTTAAACCAAATATTAAGATTTTTTTACATATATCCATTTGTTCATCTATAAAAATAATTTGGAAAAACTATGAAATGCATAAATGACATCAATAGAATTATAGAATGATTCAGAGAGAAAAATTAATAGTTGTTGAGAGTAATGAAAGAGGAGACTGATTTATTGTTGATTTCAAAGTAGGACTTAATTATTATAGATATTATTTTTTATAGTATTATAATTATTAATAACTCGTGCCTTTAAATTGATAAATGAAATTTTAAAAAGATAAGGAAGTCACTTTTCATTTGAATTTAGTAAATATGTTGTGTACTGGATAAAAATACAAGTATTAAGAGGTACAATAAGAATAAAAAAGACATGTATTTGAGTTAATTATTAGAAAAATAAATTGAAACACAACGTAGTAATCTATACCTATATATAAATTCAATGAACCAAAACAGCGTATTTCTATCAAATACATGAGCAAAGTAAATACAATAAACCAAAAATAAAGGGTAGTAATCTATATATTTATATCATATATGTATACATGCAGCTTTACAGAAAAAAAGCCACAGTGATCCACATGTCACTGCCACAATGAGCCATGTGTCGCAACCACAAAAATAGTGGCCCCCTTTTTTATATAGTATGTAGATCTATAGATATAGATACAAATTTTTTTTATAAATATTTGCCCATTTTTTTTCATTCGATCTATATGAGAGGACCATGGCTTAGATCTGTGCGAAGGTTTCAGATAGAAAGTAAATAGGATATATGGATATAAAGTACAACCAAAATGTTATACCTGATAATCAACAAACACCCTAGGAGGGGTGCACCATGCCCCCTTGTACTGCAGGCCCAGAGAACTTCCACCACTGAAGCCAGTTGTAGCAGACCCTGTTGGAGAATACAACACATTTGGCAGTTCTTCATCTCCGGATGCTCCTGCAGGTGCCTCGCTCATGGCTCTCATTGCAACGACATATTCATAGGTTGTAATACCCTAATCCAATGAACCAAACAAAGAACCAAGAAACGAAAAGGAAAAGAAAGACTCCATATCATTCAGATAGCTGTTAAAAATGCATCATCTTTTTTTTTATTTTTTTTACTCTCTCTGATAATGTGTCGTTTATGTGTCATGCTCCATTTAGTGCAAGAAATGATTTCACAAGCAGCACATCCAAACATAACAACAAGAAACTTCCAAAGTTCATTCCAAGTCCACCATTTCTTGGTGATCAAATGGAGCATTATGGAAAGCAAATGCATAGCCAAAGTCTCTGCACTGACCTTTCTAATCAGTATCATATGGAAAAAGAAAAGTTCACCCAAGGGAACACATGCCAGCAATGAAACTGCTGTACAAACAGCCTGCACCAAATTAATTCAATCACTAGCATAAGAATTCCTGGTAATTTCGTACAAGAATTAACAAATTATCAAATTTGATTCCAGGCATGCTTAAATTGAGATGTACCACAACAGTTGCAAATGGAGCACGAGAGAAACCAATCCCTAGTCTATCGACTATTTCAGCCTCCATGCTTTTCTTATTAACAAAGCATCGCACCAGAACTGCAATGCCAACTCCAGCTTCAATAACAAGCTGTGAGAGAGAGAGAGAGAGAGAGAGAGAGAGAGAGAGAGAAAGAGAGAGATCATTATAGCAGTTCAAAATATTTAGTTTGGAAACCATATGTAAGCTCCAAAACATACCCAAATGAGACTAATGGCCATAAGGGAAAGGAACGTTATGTAATTTTTTCTCCCTACACAGTTGTTGAGCCACTGCAATAATCAAATATGATGCAGTTAAATTCCACAACAATATTATGAACATCTTTGCCACCAAGGCCTGCAGATAGCACTAGGACAATATACCCGACAATGATGATCAAATCCATCCACACATTTATCACAACTTCTACAGTGTTTGCTGAACTTGCGCACCTGCAGCATGAAAAGCATCCATAATAAATTAGAAGGCCAGGATACATGGACTATTACAAAATCCCTCAACTCCTGGAGCAAAAGGGGAATAGACTCTCTCTCTCATCCAGTAACTTCTCAAATATGCAGGAAGAAGACCAACCAAAAGAGTATAAATGTGGTGGAATCTCTTTTGGGGTTTATCAAATAAAAAAATTTCTTTTGTGTGACATTCTTGCCATTTTGTGATTCATGGGGTTAAATTGCAATTGGCAAAAAAAGGATGATGGCGATAGAGTGGATCTAGCAGTTATATGGTGGTATATGGTGAAAGAGTGGATCCACAACAGAATGATGATCGTAATGCTATGAGGTGTTGCAGGAGATGGAGAGGCAGTAGATGTATGCTGGTGATGCAGGTTGTGGCATTCAATGTTGCAATTGAGTGGAAGTGAAGATGGTAGCTATTAGATACCATTATAATAATAACCATAAGGCTTGATAAGGAAGTGTAAGTTGGTTTCATTAAAGGAATATTGTTGAACTATAACTCCAGAGGCCCACAACTTCACATTTTATGGATGGATAACTAAGTAAAGCAACTCAACAGTACTGATGTGACACATAACTGTAGAAATCAATGAGAAGTTGCAGGATTAAGACTGAACAACATCAGAGGATATCTACTACTAAACATAAAAGGTACCTCAGCCTCGCACAATGTGCAGTACAATGCATCTTCACCTACGCCTTGTTGATCAGCTGACCCATCTTGTTTGCGGCAATCTTCATATACAAACACTGCACAAAAAATTCCTCCAACACTAGGACATGATGATCTTCTACTAGGGGGTTCCACTTGAGTGTCGATTCTCCTTTCTTCTCCTACTGAACCTTTCTTACTGGAGTTTGCTCCTGCCAAGGAACTTCTAGAAACTGATGATGGAGAAGAATGTGTTGCAGTGCCAAGTACATCAAATTTTCTGGACTTGGCTGATAACTCAAGCTTCGAATTGGGTTTATTCATTATCTCACTATCAAATTTAGACATAATGCCAGGATCTGAAGGATTAATTGCAGTAGACCGCACGTAAAGAATGAAAACAAGCAGTGCCTGCAGTGCCATAAGAAAAGGAACACCATCACATATAAAGGCTATGAATATCAGGATATAACTAAAATCATGAGGCTATTATTTATTTATATATTAATATTGTTATTATAATTCCTTTTGCTTATCAGGAGTTCTCTAACGTTGAATGAAGCTGTGACATCCCAAAGATGTCCCAGCGGCTTATGGTCCTATCTCCTTCCTAGTGACACCACTTTGAATCCAGTTAGTTTCATCCCCTTTAATGTCATGATGATTTTCTCATCCCCACCCCCAAAACCGAAGCCTAGTAATAATTATAATGAAGTTGTATGACTATGATGAATGAGAGCATAAGATGAATGAGAATTATACCTTCAAACTATTTCATGCAAAATAATATGCCACAAATTTGATTTCTCTTTTCTTTCTATTCTTAAAAAAGAAAAAGTAGAATGCTCTAAGGAAATATAGAACTTGTATGCGTAAGTAGATGGATTTCATAAGAACTACTGCCCAGATGCACTATTATTTATCAGATGCTGCTGAAAAACAAATGCTGAAAGCACAAGCCAATAATTCAAGTCCACCTACCACCGGCGAGTAAGTGGCAACCAAGGCATACTCCCAAATGCGGCCTCCAAGGAAAGGGGCAAAGAAAGCATAGAACGCAACAACCAACAAGCAAAATACGGTAATTGCCACAACCTACAAAAGGAAAAGACTAAATTTAAAAGAATAATCATGTGCAAATATGTAAAAAAAAAAAAAAAAAGACTAAATTTAAAACAATAATCATGCGCAAATATGAAAAAACAAATACTCCTTTGAACTCAAAACTCCATAAGATGCCCAACTCCACTAGAGAAATAATAAAACTCGAAATAGACACCTCAACAGATGTCATCATTATGTTGTGAAACATTAAAAATCATTAGACATGTTTCTCCATAATTTAAACATGAAATTAATGAAAGATCAACCATTGTCAATTGATGTCAGGACCACCATGAGCTTATCTATATGACTGCAGTAGTGCATAGAAAATAGTTTCTACAATATATTTACTAAGTACCCAGGGAGATAAGCAATTGCCATTTATCAGTAGAATAGGTTACCGCAGAAGCCACTATCATATCTGAAAATGAAATGAACGCACAAAGATCAAACGATTTCCAGTATGAATACAATATATTTTCACAAAAGCCACACCATAAGTTCTTCATCCTGTTATAGCTCATAGAGAACACCAAATCAGATTATCTTTAGTTGTAAAAGAATTTAAAAACAAACAAAGAAACAAAAATCTGATTAGAATCAGGTGGCTAAATATTAAAGCAGGCAATGGTAGGATTTTTGCAGTTTGGACCAGAGGTCCAATTTGAGCAACAATGTATTTACCGAATCTAGCTTAATTAGGAGGGGTCAGCTCACCAACCTAATTTCACAATCGTCTGCTGGTTTTGAGCTTTCAGGACACATCAGAGAATTAGATAGAACAAAAACTGTCTATACCAAGTGTGGCCTAGGGTTTAGTCCACTATTTCAATCTTGTATATAAATATCAAAATTGATTAGCTTTGAAGGTGGTCAGATCTCAGGGCCAGGCGTAACTGAATGGAGAATCAGTTAGGAGAGGCCTTTCAAATGCACAAAATAAGCTGGGGTTAAATTTCCTTTCTTTTATCCCCAAATTCCCTATAAAAAAGCAACTAGACATACCAGAGAGGAGAATATAGAAATTTGTAAGAGAACATGTATACAGTTCAAGGCTGATGACAAATAAAGAGCTGGAACGGAGATCTCCCCAAACCCTTGAATAAACCAATACAGATTAAGTTATGCTGATTGAATTTCCCTGGAGAGTATAACATGACTATAAACAGCAAGTATAGCTTGGAGATGCTTTGACAAAAACAAAAAATCATTATGAGACAGGACTGAGCTGCCAAAGGCAGCAAACTGGATTTTTGCTCCTTCACAGTAAAGATTTGAGGCCCAGCCTAGGAGTGGCATTTCTAAAATATGAGCCAATGTATGTTTCATTCATGCAATGCCATGATCCATCATAGATACAAACCATTTTCCTTACCCTTACAAAACCAAAATAAAAAAAAGATTTGCAATTAATGGAAGGAAAATGAATTAATTTCTACATAATCCTGTTGAAAATTCATTTACTTATCAAAAACAAATCATAGCAGGAACTTATTTCCGAAATGTAAACAAAAATGATTGTACTATAGAAACAAAGTTCAATTTGTTTCCATATAAAAATAAAAGTTTACCTAGTGCATCACTCTAAATATAATTCAACATTGATACAACCCCAAACAAAGCGGAGATTGAGATACAAGAACCAATCTTTACGTATCAGAAACTAAGAAGCGTGGACACTTTCTAAGGTCTTGTGTTCGTGTTGGACACGTATCATATACCGACACGTCGAACACTCCTTGACATGTGTCGGACAACTGTCCAAATGTGTCTGATTATTTTTAATTTTTTCAAAACCGGACATGCTTCGGACATCGCTTAGATAACCATGAAACACATTGCAAATTTGAAAAAAATAATTTGTGCCCCATTGATAATCTGGATTTATACTTGTTAATTACTCCTCTAGATTTTTCAATCTTAGAAATTCTAATGCCCAAAACTTCAATTTCTATATGAATAGAGGTTTCTAAAGTATATATTAGTACTTTTTGTTCACACTTCATGTTCAATAGGTAGAATATGAATAATGATTTCCTATATTTTGATAGAATTACATATAAGTGCAATTGTGATGTAAAAAATGAAGAAATAGTTGTTATTTTTATGTATACACATAAAGGTATATATTTACTTTTTGTTGTGCCATGTCCTATTTGTTTAAACTATCCATGGTGGTGTGTCCGTAACGTGTCATATTCATGTACTGGGTCCATATATGTGCTTCTTTGGTCAAAAATGGAAGACTACATATTGCATTACTCGGAATATCATTCACCATTGATAAATAAAGAACATCCTGTGATAAAATGACCAATCTTCATGTATCCACAAAGGACAATAAATCACAAAAGCAAAGTATTGTTAAAGTACTCCATAACAGCATTTATAGTCTAGTGGAACCATCATAAAAACATAGCTATTGCCCTTTTCCATATTGAGCAGCATATTGATCATGACACTTTTAATATATACATGCATATGTATCAAGCAACTAGTGACAATTTTTTCAATTACCAACACATGGCGAGATGCAACAAATAAAGGTTATCTTGACACAAAGTGTTGTCACTGCCATCTCTCAATTAGAGAATAAGATCCTCTTTGGAAGCCCAAGACTAATCTTTGGCCCCAAGTTTGTGAAGTAATTTTGGTTCAAAGAAAAGCCTGTGGTGCATTGAGGTTCTTTAGGTATTCTGAATACTAAACCGACCTCCCCTACAGTTATGACTCTTACAAGAACAACCTCATGGTTCCTATCTACTAAAATTAGATTGTGCTCCTTCTAGTTGACTTATCAGTTAGATTCCCCCTCCATTAATCAATTAGGATCAACAGCAGAATTAGTATGTATCATGTCATACTTGCTTTTCAAGTACCTGCTGTGCCCTTATAGAGGTCAAATAAGACATAAAAGGTTAATATTGCCCTCAAAGAAGCATACCAGCTTCAATTCTAGCAACCAATTTTGTAACTGCAACCACTAGTGGAACCACCGTCAATGTCTTCGGCTTTGATAACCCACTCCAGGGCCACCAAGTTATAATAGGTAT